>JAVQJG010122743.1:0-10690 GCA_036024015.1 Craterocephalus amniculus
AAGCGGGCAGCGGCTTCGGCGGTTACTGAGGCAAAAACTCGGGCATGGGAGGAGTTTGGAGAGGCCATGGCGAACGACTTCCGTACGGCTTCAAGGAGATTCTGGTCCACCATCCGGCGTCTCAGGAGGGGCAAGCAGTGCTCCATCGACACTGTGTACAGTGGAGATGGGGGGCTGCTGACCTCGACTAGGGATGTTCTGGGTCGGTGGAGGGAGTACTTTGAGGACCTCCTCAATCCCACCAACATGCCTCCAGAAGAACAGGCAGAGCTGGGGGACCCGGTGACGGACTCTCCTATCTCTGGGGCCGAGGTCGCTGAGGTAGTTAAAAAGCTCCTCTGTGGTAAGGCCCCGGGGGTGGATGAGATCCTCCCAGCGTTTCTTAAGGCTCTGGATGCCGTGGGGCTGTCTTGGCTGACATGTCTCTAGGGCATCGCGTGGACATCGGGGACAGTGCCTCTGGATCTGCAGGCCGGGGTGGTGGTCCCTCTTTTTAAGAAGGGGGACCTGAGGGTGTGCTCCAACTACAGGGGGATCACACTCCTCAGCCTCCCTGGTAAGGTCTATTCAGGGGTCCTGGAGAGGAGATTCCGTCGGATAGTCGAGCCTCCTATTGAGGAGGAGCAGTGTGGTTTTCGTCCTGGCCGTGGAACAGTGGACCAGCTCTATACCCTCTCCAGGGTCCTGGAGGGGGCATTGGAGTTCGCCCAACCAGTCTACATGTGCTTTGTGGACTTGGAGAAGGTGTTCGACCGTGTCCCCCGGGAACTCCTGTGGAGGGTGCTCCGGGAGTATGGGGTGCCGGACCTTTTGGTGAGGGCGGTCCGGTGTTAATCTGTTTAAGGGTCAAATCATTGGCAGGCATCCAGTAGAGAAAACATCTAAGGAGATAGCATAAACCACTAATATAAGGTTACAGCTTGTCCAGTGCATTATTATGTGGGCACAGATTATTTAGAATTGGCTTTATGCACAACTCCACTACTTCCAGCTTAAGCCAGCTGCTTTGATTCCTGTCTTTCATTACTGGACAAACTGATTAATCCAGGTGTGTCTGGCTATTTACTGAGGTCAGACACACCTGGACTAATCTGTTCATCCAGTAATGAAAGACAGGAAACAAACCAGCTGGAATAAATGTTATTCAAATGTTGAAATAAATAAATCTATTTTACTTTACTGTTAATTAATTATATATCGTTGAACAATGCAAAAAGACAGAATTTGAAGTGCAGATATGATGGCTGAGTTTAAATTCTCATCGGCATCCTCTGCATTACAATCTAGTGTGTGGAAGGACTGTTTGCTTGGAAAATCAGATTTGTTCAGAAAAGTCTGCTCTCGATTTGATAAATGTCAACCAAATAGAAGAAGCGAACTACAACAAAAAGGCATTGTAGGATGATAAACGGCTCTGGCTGGGAGAAATGGCCCAGGGTCGGACAATATATGAGAACGAGGCAAAAGTTCTGATAGAAACATGTTCAACACTGCTAGGATGATGCAGATCCATGTATAAGCTGGAAACAGAAAGTGTCTTCTATTAACCAATATTTGAGCGAGTTTTTCTTCTTCATTGCTTGTTATGACAAACATGAGAACCATGCTACATCTTCCCATTTGTTCCCATTCATTTTACGTCCAGTAATGATGTGTCTTAAGATTTTACTTCATACTTCATATGTTCTTCTCAAAGTAAAGGAAGTGCGGCCACATTATAAAATCTTACCAGGGGACTATTGTTATGTCAATTTTACAATTACAATGAAAGAAATATGTAAATAAGGCTCTATAAACTGCATGACAGACTTATTTGGACAATTTAAATTCCAAACATAAACAAGTAAGAATGAAATTCAGCCTTTTTTAAAATCTGAAATTCTGTTTGGTTTTGCACTGGCCACCTCTTGATCAGCAACAACCTTCAGCAGCTTTTATGGTTTACACAAAGAAACCTGACTTCAAAAATCCTCTCAACAAATGCTTACTGCTAAAACAACAATAGTGGTAAAAAATGCCAACCGATGCATTTCTTCCGCCATTCTGCAGTGAGTTGTACTAAAATCTTCCATATGCATAGAAAGAAGAGTGCAATTGACCTTCGCCTTGGCTGTCAGCTCATACAAAGCTTTGCAGTTGAGTCACACAGAGAGCTGTGACTAAAAGCTGCTAATTTGAGTGCAGCAGTCTACGAGATACAGAGAAGCTCTGAGTTGGACAAAGGCCTGCGAGAAGAGTTGAGCATATCTTAATGGTATAAGAGCCATAAACACAAGTGACTAACAGACATCTAGTGAATCCGGACATGGTTATGGTCGAACCGAAATGACTAAACCTTGGAGTGAAGCTGGTCTGCAGATCGTCTTTCAAGGAGGAGTCCCAGAAGAAGGCTTCACAACTTTACTCATCAAACAGCGAATTTACCATTGTGTACGTTACATTAGTGGCCGATACAATCGTTAAAAACCCCAAGAGACCAGTATGCGCCACCTTCAGCTGCAAAATCTCGACAAAAATACATCACAGTGGTGAACAAAAGGGATTTCACTGCCTGTGTTCACATTGTTTGTCTACCTCTTGATCATATGACTGTGACTGATTTTTTCCTCATGCACACAAACCTAGATCTAAGATCCACACACATGCGTATGTATTATGTTATGAGGCTCAATCAGTCCTGGATGGACCATTTATCCTTCTCATTTTATGCTAAATCCTCTCCTATACAAACAGCTTTATCCCTTTTCTCGCTCTACAGACCCAGCTACAAACATGCATTTACACACACACACACACGCACACACACACACACACACACACACACCATCTAAAAATGCACCTAGATCATTTCAGCTGAATGCAACTAAATAATTTATTTGAGTAAAATTTACAACAAGCTTTCATTATGAGCATGGACAAATGCTTGTTTCAGTATGCTACAATGCGAGACTGAGTTAACTAGAATGCCACCCTATGAGCAATGACCCACTACCATTTTATTGGCAAGCAGAAATAAATTACGCCAGAAATCACCCTGAAATTAACACCGCAAAGCTGTAAAAGCTTTGTCTACCGTTGCAAACACACACAGTATGAGCACCTGGGAAAGTAATGGAATTTAAATATCGAGTAAAATAAAGGTAGACACTTTTTTAGGAAGGATGTTAAGCGGATCTGACCTACAATGTGTAACGTTGAACAAAAGTGACCGTTTACCTCTTGTGTCAAACTTGGCTATTCAATATTAAAGTTAGTTAGCAGAAAGCAACTCCTCCTGACTTACTTATGAAGTAAGATGGGTCTGTAATATTCTTTGAGGGCCTAATAAATAAGCTTTTCAGGTCAGCTTACTGAATTATGAAGTGTGGCTGTGCCTTGCCACTGTAGAACAAAGTATCCATCCGCCGTATGGGTTCTCTATTAATTTAAGTATAAACAAGCTTCTGACACTAAAAACTCTGGAACAAAAGAAAAAAAAGTGGACACGACTAACAATCGCTCGGTTTACTGCTGTTCAAGAATGAACAGTCAAAATCCAATTTCCCAGCACCAAGTGTGCTTGCAGCGCCTCCCACAGGCCTAGCAGGGTTACGTAATGTGATATCATCCATTGTGCTCTTTGGCAAAAGCTTTCTTTCGAATAGCAAATGTGAAACAGTATGTGGGTGAACATGTGAAAAACATACCCACACATATTCCACAGGCTGTAAGAAAAAAAGCATCCACACGCTGTAAGAAAAAAAGCATCCAAACAAAGATCCGATGTTTTAAACCATAGCAGTTCTCCACTTGTCTTAAGTCATTTAGTATTCTGCAGTATGGTGACTTCTGTGTGTGTGTGTGTGTGTGTACACACTATAAGTGGAGGGGTGAAGGCATACATGCTATATGTGGGTGCAGTAGTCTTACACAATGTTAAATTTAGTTGTGAAAGACACAAAAAAGGCAAAATAACCATGAGAAAGACTTTCTACTGAAGCACTTAATGCAGAGTGCTCGTGTGTGGGTGCTTGTACCGGAGCAGGATGAGGTGAGGTCCCAGTGGATTACTGAACAACCTCTAGAGGGTATAATAAGAGGCCATCAGGGGGAAGCCAGATCAATGAAATATTAATGTGTTTACTGAGTAGTTGTCATGGTAGCACACTGATGGCTGAAGGATATTAGAAGTACACAGTGCAGCTGACAGATTCACCCAGACGGCAGCGACCCCCGCCGTCTTCAGAGACCACTCTAATCAGCATACAGCTCATCACAATCACCTGCAGAAGCGATCATCGTTGCACTCTTCATCACCATTTCCATCTTCGCCATCAGCGCTTGTTCGTCTACATTATCGCTTTCATCGCGCCACAGAATCTCGCCGCTGAAGGAAATTGAAGTTGCCCAGATCAATAAATACAATAAAAAAATTAAATTAGCTGCCAGGATGATGTGAAAATGGGAAAATAAGTGTTCAGAGTTAAAAGCAGAGGCTCCACTTTTCAGACAAAACAATAAAAAACAAACAAAAAAACAAGGGAGAACGAAACCAACAAGCTTAAGATGTGATGAGGCCACTGCTTCCTGTTATGATTATAAGTGTGAGTCAAAAGAGGTGAGTCACGTATGCTTTGATGTGTGTACCCGTGTGTGTGTGTGACATCACTTCCACAATGTCTAATCAAGGAGAAAGGGAGGCTGGTTTTGCAAGAGGGCTGTAATGGAAACACATTTGACCTGCTTTAATAAGGGGAAACATGATACCTGCACTTTGCCCGCACTTAAAATAAAGCACTGAACACCTCCACTCCACCTGTGACGACACACGCAGCCTCGAAAACTGGAAATGGATCCAAATGTGTCTCTGCTCTTTTGAAGTTTTATCTTTCCTCAGCGAAGGATGGTGATTCGGTGCACAGCCAAACTCCATCTGTTCATTTCAATATGAATGGGCATGTAAGTTCGGTGCTGCTGGAGCGACAGAGATGTGAAATTGCGAATGGCATGCAGAGTGGCCCCGACACGCAAGGTTAATTCAAACCGCCTTTGATGTCTGCCTGTGTGTGAAATGAGCTGTTGGTCCAGAGTTCGCACCAGCACATACATATGCCGCCATACGTACATGCGTGTACATGTGTTCTAATCATCACAGCAGAAGCTCGTGAGGCCATTGTTCTGGCCACATATTCAACCATACAGAAAGCACTCAGGTCATACAGCAAAATAGCACCAAAGAACAAAAGTTCTACTTTCATGTGTTAGTGAGCTCTAAATCCAATGCACTCTTCAGGATTTAACTCCTGAGCATCCCAGAATATTCACTCACAGCATCCTCATGACAATAGGAGCTAAGCTGCCTCTAGGCAAAAACAAGCTGTTGGCTTACACACACAATGTCTATGTAAAGCAGATGGAACAGCTATACAGCACGTTCAGAGCATATCTGATAAATGTCATGCAGGGGAACAATGACCAACGACACCAAACTGCTGCGAGAATGACTGATGAACATGTAACTGAATGTCTCCGTTTCCATAATACGCCATGGACTGGTGTTAGTCTTCAATCACTCGTGTGCTTTTCTGCCAATCTGAAAATGTAGAAGCTCGTCAGTACAAACACAGCACTGCAGTGTGGTAGTAAAGATTACTTTTATTAGCTGTCAGTAATGGGTTGGATAGGTTTTTCACAGCGATGAAGGCGCAACAATGGTTATGGACAAAACAGAATATCTGTATTTTCTGTCTTCATATGACAGACCTGAGCTTAGGGAGGCACCAAAGATTGATACAACACATGCTGTTATTTCAGAGTTTAATGATTCACCATCAGGCAAGAAGACTGACGATGACAATCTATAAATTAAACCAGTGTGAAAACTCATTCACTCCATCTGTCATCAAGACGTTGTACATGAAAAAAGTGTTTAATTGTAAGTCAATTGATACTACGTGCTGATCCTGTTCAGTCTATGTTGTGCTTGGGAATAGATTCCTTATTAATCTTTTATATTAAAGATGTCATATGTGCTGTATGATGCAGCTATTTGGTATTTTTTGTTCATTTAACACAAATTTTACAAAAATAAATCAACGGAACAGTCCAAAATAACAACTTTTATCAAGACCAAAAGGAGCAGCATGATGTAATAACTTATTTATTGCTGCCTCACTTTCTGCTCACAGATCATGTCATACTCTTCCATCACAGAAAAGGCAAAATTCAATTCAAAAACTGGAGACTAAAAAAGGTAATAGTAAATATAAATTTGCTAAATTATAATGTAGTGAAATAAGACACTGTTTTTTAATTAAATTGATATCATAAAATTAATAATAAACAAACAAACAATACAGTTCTGGACCAATGATTGCACTTTGCTGAAAATATTAGCTTATGAGGAACGTAACATATATAAATTCCTTATATTTTTTGCTTTTAAAAAAAAAAATATTCCTGTTGAACCACGAAACACAAAAACAACCTCATGATTTTCAGAATTTTTTTTAATATTTTTATACTTTTTTCAGTTTCAGCTACTTTCAGTGACAACAGATTTTTTTCTTTCTTTAATGGAAGGATAATATGGAATAATTTTGCGGAGGTATAGAGTGCGTCTTTTCTGCGTATGTAAAAATTTATGGTAGGCTGGAGGTGAAGACTATTGAAACATATCGCCCATCCAGTGTACTATGTTGAATGCTGTGTTGAATGCTGTGTTATGTGGGATGGGCTGCTGCTTCTGCTGCTTCTGCTGCTGCTTCTGCTGCTTCTGATGCTGCTTCTGCTGCTTCTGATGCTGCTGCTGCTGCGCTCTGGGTCTGCTAGCATTCAGAGCCCTCACCAGCCCTTGTGCCCCATCTTCGATCTCCCTCTTAGGGGCTTTAACTACCATCATCAGCCCAGTTACAGTACTGTGAGCTGCTGAGTGAGCATTGTAACACACCCCCATTAATGCACACAGCAAACGTAATCAAAGCTACCACAGGTGGAGCTCAGCAAAATTCTTATTTGCCTCTTCCACTATCCACTTTCCGTATCTCTATTGGGTCGAATTTTATTTTATGTTCGCAATTTTCCTACTCTGCTTCTAAACTCTCCATAATAGACCCTAAATCCTCC
The DNA here is from genome assembly GCA_036024015.1 of Craterocephalus amniculus. Taxonomy (NCBI): domain Eukaryota; kingdom Metazoa; phylum Chordata; class Actinopteri; order Atheriniformes; family Atherinidae; genus Craterocephalus; species Craterocephalus amniculus. Next base: position 7,105 of record JAVQJG010122743.1, read on the forward strand.
CTTGAATACCGCTGTTTGTCCATGTTATCCATTGAACCTGCATCCTAAGTAAATCACCCAGAAATCATAGACACACAACACCTGCAATTTATTTAGGTGTGATCTTACTAAATCAGGAGCAGCACTGTGATCAAAAAGACAAACAGAATGTGGTTTGTTAAGGAGAAAATGAGCTTGTCCATCTCATGTGACAAGGTCAAAGGAAGCCTGCCATTCTTTAAAGCAGTGGTGCTCAAGTCCGGTCCTCGAGATCTACTATCCTGCAACTTTAAGATGCAACCCTTCTCCAGCACACCTGCATCAAATGAATGGCTCCTTACCAGGTTTGACAATTGATTGCTTGTTTTCATGCAACATATGCGTTTACTGTCATTCAAGTGAATATCAAAGTATTAACAGAATGTACACAGAGCTGGGAGCGAGTCCTGCATGAAACTAAGGAACAGGATGAATGGACAGAAGAGACACAGGAAGCCTCACCTCCAGCTTTTACAAACAGAGAAGAGACAGTGAAGAAGACAGAGGACACTACATTCTTTTCTATCTAATCAGAGGTAGCACTTATGAAGACCTTTCTCACGTGGCAGTGAAGCATCCTTCCTGCCTACATGATCAAAATTAACACACTTTTTCTGAGTCTTACACTGTAGTGCTACATTTAAAAACCACCCACCGCTGAGGCAACCCAATTAAAGTTATTCAGAGCTGTGACCAATCAATCACAGACGAGTGCAGGTGGAGGTGGAGGAGAAGAGGACAAAACCTCAGAGACATCAGCACACCAAAACACTCTCACATGTATACAACAGCCACTATACAAACACACACACACACACATATATATATATATATATATATATATATATATATATTAGAGAGAGAGAGAGATTGTATGTACTGTATATAATCAATTTATATCGGAATTAAGATTCTTATTAATGAAGATTCTGAATCAATCCAAAATGTCAAGGAATCAATATTTACTGTACTTTAAAATTGCTGTTAAGCGACAAAGAAATGTTAGTTTTTTTTTAAATTAAGATCGGTTCACAAAAAAAAACACAACCGATTTGAATCGAGAATTGATGTGAGATTCACATCCTCATTATACATATGTATGTATGTATATATGTTTGATCACAATGGAAGATAAATAAACATCACAACAGCACACCTACCACTTCACACACAGAGAAGCACTCCCTCTGCAATGGTATGAATAAAGCACTTCACACCTGGAATTTTCTAGGGCATCACGCCACTCTACGTTACCACTGCAACCCACTCAGGGAACTGTACCCAGTTGTTTCTCTCTGTCAAGCACAGATAGCACCAAAGACACGTCATGCTCTCTCTGAAACATCAAACAGACGGCAACTGAAAATTACACAAGCAAGTGAACACACTCGGCAAATAATAATGTAGGGAGACAGAGACAAGGCAAAAAGATTTGCAGCGTCTGCAAAATATTGCATCTCCCTCTGACAGGGCTGGAGCTTTAGCAGACCCCTAATCCTATTTTGACACATAATGCAATATTGTCTTCTTTTAAACAAGTGCAAGGCCTTCTTTTCTCCCCTAAAAGGGACCAGCAGCATGGATGTATTCGCTTTTTGTATTCTTTGAATTCATCAAGCAGCAATTAGTTACACAATAAAGTCCCCAAATGCACCACAGTGGATGTCAGTTAAATTCAGATGCTGTTACCATCTCTGTTAGATTCGTGCTGACACTTAAGAGGCCCAAGTTTTCCCCCAACAGGCTTTCACAGCTTCATCCCAGTATTTCTCTGCAGAATGCACTCGCAGTGATACTCTAAAATGTTTCATTATGACCTGAGAAGACACAGACACAAGAACAATGTGCAGCTCTTTGTCTTTAAGGGCTGCATTTTTTATTTACGTCTATTGGCTTTGTTCAAAGGCTGATATTTTTGTTTGATGATAGAGGTAAAGCCCTACAAATATAACCTACAGCTCAATAAAACAGCTTATTGTTTAAATTACATCATGCTATTCTCAAGTTCACCTTCACAGAAGCTATTTTTAGTATGCTGAGAAAAATAGCAACAGCCAATTATGGCTTTAAATGAGAAAATAAATGAAAAAATAAAAAAACTGTACACAGGATACTGTGTCTATTGTATGCTTTTCTACATTTTCCAAGCTGCCACAATTTCACCACACTCCCATTTCAAGCAATTCCTTCTAACATTAACCCATGGTTATCTGCACACAGGGCTGCACTCTGCAGATATATGTATTTTCATTTATATAAACACCACAACCCAGTACCAGGCCATCAAGCCGGGGAGCTGAGAAATTCTTTTAACCTTCCCTGGTGTCAGAAAACCAATAAAAAGGCAGAAAAAAATACAATGTGTTTGTGTGGCCTTCTGTTCTCCTGTCAGCCCAGGGGAGGCTGAGGCTGGGAGTAATGGTGCCGACCAGCTCTCACAATGCATAACTCAGTTATTTTGTTGCAAGTTGTGTTTTTGTTTCGATGCTCATGATGGTGCACAGACAGAGCAGCATGAGTTACAAACAAAATAAAAAATGGACTGCTAGCAGACCATGTCTAAGCATTTGTGTGTTATGAAACCCTAATGACTCTGGAAAAGCCAATCAGATGTCTGAATGAGGGTAGTTGGGCTAAAATGTAAACAGTATTCATGTGGAGTATTCAGTTCAGCACATAATTAATGGTGAACAATTCACTGTGGCATCACAATAACATGCAATCACATGACCTCTTGTGCTACTACAGCTTGTTGCCCATGCTGCTTTAGCACATAGCAAAATTACTTTATTAAGTTACACTCGATTTGGCAAAGTGTTAACAACTTTAATCCCCTCATTGACATGGTGGCTATGTCACCGCAAAACACCAAGAAACTGGCAAAATATACTCGCACATTTTGTTACGACTTTTAAACTGGTCCTATGTGGCTGCCACACTTTCCGGTTAGATTACTATGTGGCACAGAAATATTCTAATACTGTACACTGAGACAGATATAATAAACGTATTTAAGTATACAAAGTAATGACAACTTTCTATGGCAATATTCAGTTTTTATAGTGTTTAAGATTTCTAGCACGTTCATCTTTTGGTCCAGAAAATCTTGCGGATCAAGCTCCAATGATCCAGATCATCTGAGATTTGCACAACTTTCATTTCACCTGTTCAGACATTAGCTTTACATAAAACAACCTTTGTACAAACTTTAAACTGTCCACTTAAACCTTTCATGTCAGAGCCTGAGAACAAACTGTAAACATTAAATGACACCTTATCCTGATTAACCCTTCAGTTCTAATTGTACATTACTGGTTCAGCAAAATATTGTGAGGTTTGGGTAATATCTTCCACAGTATTAGGAACATTTGTTTCTTTTCCTAAATCATAAAAGGAAAAGCTGTTTATGCTCTTTTTTTATATTGTTACAAATTTGAAAAAAAAATCAAACATTATTTCAAATTACCTGTTTCAATAATTACATAATTGGCTAAAATTCTACTTTGTGAGTAGTTTATCTACTGCTTCCAGCAAATATGTTCAATAACAATTTGTTGGCACAGCAGTA
>JAVQJG010122753.1:0-17479 GCA_036024015.1 Craterocephalus amniculus
AGGATCAGTGAAGTAAACTGTTGTCAGATCTGGAAAAGTGCAGTTTTATTTCACTTTTATCCGCGGTTTAAAAGGTAGTCAGATATCCAGAAACTAGTATCACAATCTGACCAATCACAAGGGAGAATTTCCGCATCCCTGTGTCCGCGTAGCTGGCTGCAGTTATGTCTGGAAGAGGTGCGCCCTGAGCAGAGGCTACGGCTGTTACGCCGTAACCCCTGCGACGCAGACGACGCGTGAGTATAAACCAGCCTTTAGTCATGGCTGCTTCATATAAGTCCCACATAAACTACAGCTGTCACATGCAACAGTCATCAAAAACAAAAGTGGTAACAATCAACCTGAGTGAGAGCAGAATGCAGTTACAACCTTTATTTCTTTGATCACATCTCAGGCATCTAACAAACCAAAAACTCTTCCTCTCTCCTGAACTTTGAACTGATCTGAGCTGGAAAACTGTCAGAAACAACCAGAAAGGTCCTCTCATGTCTTTGTCCACAGGTCAGAGGAAAACATAGAACAAACTTTAATTTTTCAGATTTTACAAATTTTACACATCTAATGGCTGTTTGAGGTTAAAACAGGAAGATGGACTGATTACAGGGTGGGGGAGGGATCAGTCCCTCATAAGCCTGCTGGAAGAAAGAATGGTATTATCCCATCTGCGTTTAATGATAAAATACAAATAAAATAATGTGAATAAACACAACTTCAAAGCTGATGAAATGCTGATAATAATTAGCATTATTTAAACTTACCTCTATCATGATTTGGCTTGAGGAAACCTTTTCAAAGAAGTACATGAACAACAACACTAACAAGAAGAAGAATGCTGAGGCTCATAACAGAAGTCAATCCAGTGGACGATGACCGGTCTGAAACAGATCATAAAAAGTTAATGTGACACTCTGAATGTAAGTGTGTGTGTTGCACAACAAATTCAACATCAAACAGAAGCAACACAATCTGTGTTAATCTGGTACATGAAAAATAACATAATTTGAGATAAAAACAACCAGACTGATTTAAACGCAGATTTAACATCTCCTGCTTGACCTTACAAACCACAGGGCTTTGGTTCTGGTCTCAGTGAGGGAACTGATGTATTTCTTCTCGGTCTAAAAAATGCTGTTCATCACCATGAAAGATATTTCAATGTCCCTTATACATCCTACCCTTTAGCTCTGACTCATGGCTTCATCTTTACTTCTGCTGAGGTCTGACAACCATCAATAACAGAAGTTTTCTCAACAAAAGCTTAATGGACTCCCATTATTTTAGCATCCCTTTATTTTATGATAAAAAGTGTTGGAAAGCTTTGTTAAAAGAAAATAGCACCTATTTAACAAAGTTTACATTTCACTGAGCATATGAACAGTCTTGTCAATTTGTGGCTTAACCTGCAGCTGGTGAACTCTTTCAAACGTTTCTGCTTGTTTTGAAAAAGACAAGAAAAGAAAAAAAGGCTAAAGAAGAAATGATTTTAGTTTAATTTATTTTTCATCTAGTCTACATGTACTTCATACTTAAAACAAGGAAACAGAGTTTAATTTTTAATGTTTTGTCCTAGTGGTGTGCCATGTAATTTTTCGATGGAAAAAGACGTACCTCAGCCTAAAAAAGGTGGAAAAGTGCTGCCATGATTTGGGCAGGGATATATGGCCTCAAATCAATATCATAATATATTGAGCAGTTCGTCTCGATAACGATAAATGGACAATAACAGCACGATGGTGCACAATTTCTTTTTGCCACCGATGTAATACTAGACTGATATCACTCTTTGTTCTGTACATGCTGGAAATCAGAGGTTTTGTAAAAATTTCATATGAATTAATTCATACTGGGACCAATAAGCATTGACTGTGCAGCCCCATTGTATTTTCATTTTCTTAAAATATCAAATTTATTGATATGGCCAAAAATTATATCAGTTATTATTGTAAATCTTGGTATCGGTTAAATTTTGATATATCAACAGTTCCTTTACATGCAGTTACGACATAGTGACTGGATGGATTTCAGATGTTTAATGTCTCAAACAGGACTACTATATGCAAGTATAGTTGTGTTTCTGTTTCACACTGTTACTTTTACAGTAGATAATCTAAAATATACTGTGTTCAAGTGTTAACTTTGGGTTCATTTTTCATTTTACGAAAATAATATATACCCAAATATCTGAGGGTTATTTGGTAAATTAAATCTAATCTTTGGAGACTGAAACTCTCTCCCAACTAAAACTGCCGTACACATTTGAATCAGAAATTTACTGAGAAACTCTCGCCCTGTTTCAGACCTCTTTACAATAGATCCTGGTATGATTTATACCTGATTAAATGCTCATTTGAAGACTTTAAAGGCTTTTATGTTCCTACATATGGTCTGTTATTTTTATATATTTTTAAAATAGTATTTTTGGGAGCTTGGGTAAAAACTAAAATGGACAAAACTAAAGAAGAAGCTGGAAGAAAGGATTGGATTGTAGCTTTGGTTTCAATAAACTCTGATCTGTTGCATTCACAGTTATGGTGTGGTCTGACCAAAAGCAGGAAGAGCATCAAAAACGCTCATCATGCTCAAAGTTGGAGCTGGACGCTCGTATATCAGAAGTTTGACATCCAGCATGCACATCAGCAGGACCCGGATGTTTTACTTTTTATTTTTTGAGTCTCTACAGCGAAATTCAAAATCTCAAAACGTGGCGGACGCTCGAAATGCATCGCTGGAAGGCCCGCCGCTCCTTGACACCCCTTTACATAGACCTGCGCTCTTGACGCTCTTGTAGCTTTTGGTCTGAACGCACCATTATGGTGAGTTTGATTTGTACTCGGAAGTCGTTCTTCCGAGTTCCCATTTGGGAAAAACAAAAATGCCTCTTGAAGTCAGACAGTCTGATGTATGAATGTGACCATTCTCAATATTCTGAATTCCTGTCTGGGAAAAACATGTTAACTTAGAGCACACTGTCAAAAACAAATAACTTGCAGCAAATCACTACTGTAGTTTATTTTTCCTTTTATGTCTCATGACTGTCTCCTTGTTCTACTTGGTGCATTGAAGAAAGATGAAGTATGAGTATTTTCACTAAATATTCTCTTTTTTAAAAAAGATTTCTGATTTAAACCAAAAGTTGCTTCACATCCAATGTGAGTATATACTAAAATTTGTAAATTAAACAGTAATAAGTACATCTAAACAATTACATTAATAAAAAAAATGCTAGACCTAGAGAAGAAACTCACCAGAGGGAGCAGCCCAGTTGGCAAAAGAGGAAATCTGATGACAAAGCTGTGTTTGTTTCGCAGTACAACGGTAGTGGTCTCCCTTGGTCACAGTAGCAGTGAGGGTAACGTTGTGGTAGTGTCCATTAGGGATATGCTCTTCTTCAGCAGAAAGACGGTTTCCTTTGCTGTCCTGAATCTCTACTTCAGGTTGTGGAGAAGCACCCAGAACATAACACTTCAGCACCATTCCATCATCTGTTTTAAGTGATGAAAGAACTGGCTTTGGACAGACACCTATGAATGAAATGTAAACAAAATTCCAAAGAATAAATTACAGAGACTGAAACAGAATACATGGGTTTCTCTCTTTGTTGAAAATAATTTTTATGAAAGTGAGAATGATGGAGAAATAATCCAGTGCAAATGCTGATATTGTCTTTGGTGTGTGTACTTGCAATATGCTGTTCAAGTTAGGTTTAGTACTAAAAAAGATGGGTTTGATATATGGAAAGATGAAAAAATGGAAACGAAATCTTAAAATCTATTTGTAACTAATGTTATTGTGTGAATTAATTTCTTTTTTTCAGAAAAAAAGAAAATATTTCGAATCAGAAAGGGCAAATATAGCAATAGCTGTTGTGGAGTGTGTGAATTGTATAAAAAAAGCAGTTCAACTGAACCAGTATTTCGTTGTGTTTTGATTCTTTTAAAAAAAGTATTTCATACCTTTTATAAAAAACATTTTAACTAGTAATGAAAGTCACTGTTGAACTGTGAATCATTACTCTACTTCCCTAAATATATGGCCCTATTAAAGTGTGTTTAGTCTGAAATTAGGAGTGAATAGCTTTACAAAGAGAACCTGGGCAATAAAACATCAACCCATGTACAAACTGCTGCTGGTTTTATACTGGCAGCAAACTTAAATTTTGTTAAAATCATTATGTATGAACACATAACTTTTAAAAAATACCCTACGATTTTTGTATATGTTTACTTATAAGTTCTGAGTTCAGATCAGCCAATAAGACTCAATTTGGATGTTTTATCTTCTGTTTCTCTGTTTCATCACTTAGTTAATTAATGTATTACAAAATCGGTAACCAATAAAACTACTATAGTTTACATTGTAAGCTAGTTTTTGAAATTTAAATTAAGACACATGGTTTTATAAACTTCAGACGTTTAAGATGCTATATTTCTGAGGAAACCTTCTAGACCACACATACATGTACATTGGTCGATGACGAAATCAGAATCGCCACTCACCTTTTACGTTTTCCTTTGTTCTGTCCTTTAAGATGCAACCTGAAAGAGAAGGAAAAAATGTTGTTTATGTGATATCTATAAATGGACTGACACACAAAACAAGGGAAAATGTTTTTTGAAATTTGCATTTCTGTTGTAATGTTCTGTTTATTTATTTATTTATTAAAACTAATAATGAAAAGCCAGTTTATTTTGATAAATCCTGCAGCTGCTTCACAGAAGAGTGTGTTTAGTAAGTCCTGGGTGGGTTTGTATCACAAAGCTGGAACAATATTATTGTGGATATTCACCAACGTGATGTCAGGCAGACAAAATATATCATCCAGTCTACTTTTGTTGTATCAGAGCTGGGGTGAATGGCTGCCCCTAACTGGATATTATTGACTTTTGTGAGATGTTATAAAGAGCCACAGCCTCTGTTCTTTCATTCAGTTCCTTGCAATTAATAAATACATGAGCATACAGCAGAGTTGTTAAAACATCAATTATAGATTTTTACAAAAAAGAAAACTGAAAAATAGTTGTAGTCTATCCATTCCTTGGGTCAGAGGCAGGCTGTTTCTAATGGAAATACAGCATATAATCATGACTAATATTTGGATAAAACATGTGGTCACACTTCTTATAGGCTGAGGCATCATTCAGGCTGCAGACTGAAATGGATTTGGTCTAATTAAGTGGAAAACCAGCTAGAGTATGGTTTTAATAAGCAGAGCGATTAAGGCAAGAATCAAAGTTGGCTAAGGAGTGTGAATGGAAGGGAATTAGTTAAAAGCTGATATAAGCGGAGGAATGAGGCTGAAAGCAAAGCAAACGGACAAAAAGGAAAGTTGCTTTTGAAAACATGCAGGTTGGATCCTGCAGGACTTTATTTAAATGGAAAATTTCATGTACAAGACCACTCAAAGTGCTTAACATAAAACATAAAAAGCATTAGAGTGGTGTGCAGAGATAAATATCAGAAAATGAGAAGCATTATTTAACATTAAAACAAAAAACAAGAGAAAGGAAAAAAGAAAAACATGAGATTAAAAAAGCACTTAAAACATGATCAAATGAAAAAATGTAAGCTTAAAAGAAATGGTACAAATTCATACTGTTAAATAAAAACTACTGTATGTAAATGCAGCATAGAACAGGATGGTCTTTAACCTGGATTTAAATAAACAGTCTTTGTGTCACAGGCGCAAACATCACAAACAGAGACAGAGATGTGAGCAGTAAACACAGGGAGGGAAAGAATCACTAACATAAAGGAAATGTAAGAGGCAGCGGTGGGCTGAGCCAGCCATTCCTGCTGCTTCTGTAACAGAAGCAGCTTCTAGCTGAAGTCATTCTGAAGTCTGCAGTGCAGCAGGACTTCATCCAAGCTACATGTGTTATTTTATGCCAAGTTGATTTAACCTGAGCCCATCTGGGACATCTGAACTAAGTAATCTTTAAATGATCAATAAAACTACTCACCAACTGTAAGCTGAACTTTGGACAGTATTTTAGAGGGAGGAGTTGCATCCACACAGGTGTAGTTTCCACTGTCGTTCACTTTTGTCGGATTTATTCTTATGGAGGCATTACCTGATGTGAGCTCACTGGAAAAATGAGAAACCCGACCTTGGAAAGGTTTAGCTTGACCTTCAAGACTTGGACCTTGGCCACTTTTGTACAAAAACACCTCCTTTTCATTATCTGGCACATTCTCTTTCTTCCAGTCAAAGGGCTCATTTGTAATATCCACAGGACCAAAGGAACAAGGTAAAACTACTACCTCATCTTCTTTCACAGCAAGCTTCATGAAAGGTGGGTCTGAAAGACAAAAACATGAATTAATGAAACACAAGTTTATAAATATTTGGTGGATATTTAAATTGTTTCTCTACCATTTATATTAACAGTAAACAGAAACATTGTTTAATCAGTGGAATCAGCTGCAGTGAAATGCTGAATCGTCTACAGTGAGAAGGCAGATTAAATAGGAGGAAATAAATCAACAGGGCTTCTCAAAGTGTGTTAAAACCTGATACACCGCTACAACCCAGTTCTCTGATCGTCTGAGAGTAACCTGTGACAGAAAAATAGATACAAGATGAATCACAATGCCTGCATATTTACAGCAATATTATCCTCATAAATGAATTACTTCACATGAAGTAATGGCCTACAGAGAGAACTGATGGTCACAGGATGCCGTCTCAGTAGCTGTACACAGGGCTGACTCACCCGCAGCATCCTAACACCTACGTCAGGATGGTATTGGTGGACAGTTCAGCTTTCAGTGCTGTGAACCCGGACAAGCTGACACTGAAACTCCACAACCTTGGACTGTCCACTTCTCTGTGCTTCTGGATAACAGACTTTCTCACCAACAGACCACAAGTGGTGAGAACTGGGGACTGCACATCATCCTCACTGATCCTAAGTACAGGCACACCACAGGGATCTGTGCTCAGCCCTGGGCCGCCTTTTCACCCTGTTCACACATGATGCTCTTCTGTACATCCCCCACACATGCTGGTGAAGTCTGCAGATGACACCACCGAGGTGGGTCTCATATCAGACAACCATGAGACGCTACAGAGAGGAGATCCAGCAGCTGACAGGATTCTGTTCACATAACAACCTGCTCCTGAACACCAGCAACACCAAGGAGCTCATTGTGGACTTTAGAAGATCCAGGAGGATGGAGCACAGCCCTGTCCTCATACATGGGGAGGAGGAGGAGCAAGTGGACAACATCAAGTTTCTGCATCCACATCACATCTGACCTCACTTGGTCCACACATACATCTCACCCAGTGAAGAAGGAACAATAAAGGCTCTTCTTCCTGAGCAAGCTCAAAAGGACTGGCCTCTCCACTCAGCTTCTACCCAACTTCTACAGAGCCACCATAGAAGGCCTCCTCTATCTGAGAGCAACAGGGTGGTACACTGCACAAGACAGGAAGGACTTGGCCCATGTGGGGAGTCATTTCCAGCTCCTGGACTTGATATATGACAGCTAGGTCCAGAGGAGCACCAGACACATCGCCCCTCCTTTTATAATAATTATTTTGATTTAGAGATATATTCATTTGCCTTCTAATTTTTAATAAATTTTTTCCACTTTCTTTGAAGCCAAGAGCTGCTGAACAAAATTTCATTATGTCTTGCATAATGGAAATAAAGATTCTTATTCTTGATAAGTTAGTTTAGTCTGTATGAAGAGAAACATGTAAAAAATATATTAAGAATTTCATATAACGTAAGAGATTAAATATTTACCCATGAATATTGACAAAGAAGGAACTCATTGAATTCCAGTACACTTGGATTATTGCTTTACATCTGAATTTCACATCTGGTTGTAAAGCTTTAAGTGCCAACTCAGGAACAGAGGCATCTGGGACACCTCCTCTCACTTATCAGATCATCTATGTTGTACCATCCACAAGTGAAAACACAAAAGCAGGTTTTGCTGCTATGTGAGAAATAACAAACATGGTGTGTGGGATACAATGGGGGAATGGGAAAGTGTATTGATCAAAACATAACTTTGTTTTGCTCATGTTTGAATATTTCATAAAAAAACAGATTAAGCACCAAACAAACAATAACAATGACCAGACAACTATTTGGTGTTCTACTGCTGTACATTTCTGTGATTGAACAGAAAAAAATCACCAAACTAAACGATTATCAGAGTTTCGTGTTTAAAAACTATAAAAGGAACTTCAAAGTACTGACAGCAAATTCTAGAATGTGCCGTTAGGAGGCAGCAAATCGTAGAAGCTTAGTCTGAACTTGAACTGAACTGATTTTTGTAATATAGCCGTCTTTTTTTAAGACATCATCTTTCAATTTGGGCTTTTCCAAGAGGATTTTTCACCGAGGCATGGCTGCATGAACACATCCCAGACTGTAATGCGTCTGTACACGGCTTCAAGACTGTCCGTGCAGACCGCAATAAACAACTCAGCAGGAAACTGAAGGGAGGTGGACTTGCGGTGCTGGTTCAGGATAAGGTTGGTATTTTGCAACCTGGACCTATTTTCTAGCATGAAATACAATCATTTACTCACCCAGACAGTTTTGGTGTAACTCAAACTCCTTTTGGAGATATTTAGATCCACTGGCGATCAGCGTACATCCAATATAATGGCAGTGAACGGGGCCAGCTCGTCAAGTCTCTAAATATGTCAATTTCTGCCACAAAACTCCTTCATTTCACCAATGTGTTGTTATGAATCGCTGGTCAGATCCCTCTGTGAGCTCCATGCGACTTGGGTTTTTGTGGCGATCCATCTTTATTTACAGCCAGTGTTGTGCCAGTTCATACTTAAACAGAACTTATTTGAAGTTCAGTTCACACAGATAGAAATGAACTAGTTCATGTTCATAGTTAATTTTAAAAAAAAGGATTTGCCCCTTTAAATAATGTGTGATCATAGTAGATAAAAAAAAGAAAATACAAGGTTCAGTCAAGGTATACTGTATGTTCAACGCAACCTTTACACGTATTTAACCAGCATTAACCAAACTATACAGGGCTTCAAAAACAACATACATTCAGGTTGATGGGGCAAAGATTTCCATAGAAATCTTTTTCCATTTTTTCTTTCCATAGAAAAAATAATTCAGTCGCAGATATTTGCGAAGGTCACTTGGATGCTTTAATTCTATGTGACGATTCAAATTTAAGCTGATGTGGCTGACAAGTGTGCACAGTGTGTTTTTGTCCGGTGGCGTCCTTCTCTATCTGTTCATAAGACTCTCCCAAGAGCTCTGCAAACCTGGCCAGCAGCTGAGTCTGAATCGCAGGAAGGAACTAGCACCAGCCATATGGTGTTTGCCGTAAACAGTGTAATCCTGACTTTTCTAATGAGCGTGAACTGTGTGTGCCGCTTATTGTTGCCAAAGTCTCCCGTGGTCTCGTTCCCGTTCATTGTATGAAAAGTGAAGCGTTCATGTTTACCGTTCACCGTAAATATGAACGTGTTCACTGAACGCCATCCATTGAACATGTTTATGCACAACTGTCTACAGTCTTTACAGGCACTATGATGCGGCCTGGAAGTGAAGTCATCAAAGTCCTTACTCAAAGTTAATGGCTGTGAATAATGACGGATCACACAAAAAAGCAACTCTGAGCTGCATGGAGCTCACAGAGGGATCGGACAAGCGATTCATTTTTACCAACACATTGGTAAAAATGAAAGAGTTTTGTGGAAGAAATTGCTGTATTTAGAGGCTTCGTGAGCTGGCCCTGTTCACTGTCATTACATTGGACGTACGCTGATCATGAATGGATCTAAATATCTCCCGAAGGAGTTCAAGTTACACCAAAACTGTCTGGGTGAGTAAATGATCGTATTTCATGCTAGAAAATAGGTCGACGTTGCAAAAAACCAACCTTATCCTTTAACCAGCGCTGGTGTCATCATGTCACTGTTAAAGAGAAGATCTGCACAAAAACATCGAACTGCTAGCAGTGAGATTTTGCCTATATTATTTACCCAGAGAGTTCACGTGTGTTATTCTGGTAGTGGTTTATATAAAACCTGGTACGGCTCCAGACACAGCCTGGGATTTCATTAACTCTGTAGTTGCCAGGCTTCAAACACAACATCCAAACGCATTGATGCAAACATGCACCTCTGAGACTGTGGTCAGCAGTACAGGGGCCCCACAGGGAACAGCTGTTCACCCTCTACACGTCTGCCTTCACATACCTAAGTATGTGACTCCTAAGTACCTAAGTATGACATAACTCAGACCTGTGTCACATGCAGAAGTTCTCTGACGACACAGCCATGTATAGAGAACAGAAAGGAAGAGGAGTACAGAAGCCTGATTGGGGATTTTGTGGCACGGTGCAGCTCCAACAGTTCGCAGCTTAACACCACCAAGACCAAGGAGATGGTGGTCGACTTCTGCTGGAACAGACCCCACCCACAGCCGGTGTCTATGGATGGAGTCTGCGTAGAGAGGGTGCAAACTTACGGATACCTGGGTCTGGAGATTGATGACAGACTGGACTGGCCCTCTAACACAGACGCCCTCTACAAGAAGGGACACAGCAGGCTCTACTTCCTGAGGAGGCTGTGGTCCTTCAACATCTGCCAGAAGCTCCTGCAGATGTTCTACCAGACAGTCATCACCAGCGTTCTCTTCTATGCTGTGGTGTGCTGGGGAGGCAGCAACAAGAAGAAGGACGCCACACGGCTGGACAAACTGGTGAGGAAAGCCGGGTCAGTAGTTGATGCTAAATGGAGTCCTTGACATCTGAATTTAAGCTGGACAACAGACTTCAGTGGAAAGGCAACACTGACTATATCTATAAAAAAGGCCTGAGCAGACTCTACTTCTTAAGGAAGCTGAGATCTTCTAACGTCTGCACCAAAATGTTGTAAATGTTCTATAAGTCTGTTGTTGAAAGTGCAATCAGCCTTGCAGCAATCAGAACCAGAGACTTGAAGAAAATCAACAAACTGATCAAGAAAGCTGGTTCTGTGCTTGTAGTAACTCTGGAGCCGCTGGACCTGATCATCCAAAAAAAAATTCTGCACAAGCAGATGAAGATAATGGAGGATTCTTCACACCCTCTACACAACGCCGTGATGTAACAACAGTGTTTTCATCGGGAGGCTTGTTCAAGTCCAATGCAAGACGGAGAGATACAGAAGATCCTTCCTTCCAGCAGCTATCAGGTTGAAGAACAAAGCCCGCAATTAATTAATTTGATTGTTTATAAAAAAAAAAGTACTACATTATTGAATTTCCCTATGGGATAAATAAAGTATTTTTCATTTAATTTCATTTGTGTACATTTAATCCTGAAGTTAAGTTATAGAAAATTAAGATTTTGATTAAGATTGTATAAAGATAAACTTAAGATTCCGAGTTTTATTCAAATCAGTTTTTTCCACTTCAGAGATGTCACATATTATTCATATGTGCCACCTTTATGCCAGTCTGTATCCCCATCAATAATTCTCTGGCTTGCAGGCTGAGCTCCTGTATGCAGCAAAAGAGGGGGAAATGCATTTCATCATCCCAGTCAATTTCCTTTGTAACGTGATGATGTAACACTGCTGCAGAAGCAGGTCTGTTAGTAAATCCTCCAGGGAAAGAATCCACACCCCTGCAAGGGAAACAAGCACTAGCACTGCAATACATATGAAATTATCAGGAAGTAAACTCAGCAGGCCTATATGTTTGTGTAACTGATGTTTTTGTCAGTAGAGATTAAAAGGAGGAGTGCCACCTGCCTCAAGGCACAGAGTTGTTACAGCATGTTATCAAAGTAATTAAAGCTCATGGATCAGATGTTATTTTTTCCTTCAAACCAACAAAACTTTTCTGTACCTCTTTAAGAAGTCTGTCCTTTGCTTTAGATGCTGTTTGGTTGTATGTTGGGTTTGTTTGTCTGAATCAGCACTGTCCGGGGTGGGGGGTGGTGGGGTTGGGGGATGACACAGCAAAGTAGATGCTAATATGCTCTATTTGCTCCAAGCGTCTTTGAGTTCTTTCTGAAAAGTGCTATATAAATCACATTTATTTTTATTTATCTTCATTAACATGCTCTCTGTTTCTATACACATCAAATAAGAGGAATGTAAAAAACTGAGCCAACATTATTATGGTTCTATGTACCATTTAAGAATAGAAGTTAGCTTAAACATTGCTTTTCTAACACCAGTGTCACAAATTTCATATAATCTCTTTGGAAACAGATATTTTGTTTTGCACAGACAATTATGGGGAGTCCTCTCCTGCTCCTCGACCCCATTATATGACAACCGGGTCCAGAGGAGGGCCAGTCGTATAGCTGCAGAACCCCCCACTCACCCAGGACACCAACTGTTTGTGCCTCTGGAAGGAGCTACAGGAGCATCACAACCCACACCAGCAGACTGAAACACAACTTCTTCTCCACAGCTGTGATCTTCTCATGATAAATGATCTTGATAAATTCGTTTAGTTTTCTGTCTCAAGAAAAAAAAGCAATATATTCAGAATTCTATATGATGAAGAGATTAAATATTTACCTGTAAATATGGGCAAAGAATGAACTCTTTAAATTCCAGCACACTTGGATTATTACTTTTACAACAAATTTACTACAAATTTAACACAAAGCATTCATTGCCAACTCAGGAGCAGAGGCATCTATAACAGCTTCTGCTTATCATCAGATCATCCATGTTGCACCATCCACAAGTGAAAACATGTAAGCAGGTTATGCCGGTATGTCAGAGAAAATAAACAAGGTGTGTGGGTGCCAAGTGGGGAAATGGGAAAGTGGATTGAAAAAACTAAAATCTACAGGTTCAAACAGCTTCAAGGCCCAGATGGGAAACATGACCTCAATGGATTTCCACCCCCAACCAGTTGAGGCAGGTGGCCGCCCTTCCTGAGCCGGGTTCTCCTGGAGGTTTTGCCTTCCTGTTAAAAGGGAGTTTTTCTCCCCACCGTCGCCTGAAGCAGCTCAGAAGGGGATTGATAGAAGACTCTTTTCAATGCAGTCTGTTGATTTCCTTACATAGGCTATTTGTTATTAATTGGCTAGTATACATGAATGTATGACAATCGGATTTGCTTAAACTGATTGTGAGGCGCCTTGAGATGACATTATTATGAATTGTCTACAAATAAAGTTGAATTTAACTGAATTGAACATATTAAACAAATTTAAATCTATTTTTACTGTACTTTTTGACAAAAAAATAATGTAGAGAGTTTATTCTGATACTGCTGTTAAATCGGTGGATTTTCCATATTAGGCTGTCATTGTTTTGTTTAAACCTAATAGTAAAGCATCATTTATGGACTTTAAAAAAACTTGTCTTAATTAGCACACTGTAAACAGGCTTATACGAAATAAATGAGAAAAACAAGACAGAACAGTTTGATTTTGCACCCATTGAAGCTCATTCAAAAAAATATTTTTGCGTTTGAGTTTTGGGACACGTTAAAGCCCCCCAAAATGCAATTCATTTCAATGCAGAATGATAACAATAAGTTAAAAAAGAATTTAAAGGATTAAACTTCATTGGGTAAACTTAACCAAACAGATTAAACTAAACTCAAATAAAAGCTGCGCAAGGGGGGCAACAGATTATCAGTGATAGCTGTGGGTTTACAGGAGAAGATGTTCATCTTGTCCTTAGATGTCTTGTAGAAAAACCTCATGACGCCACACCCAAAGATAAAAACATTTTCCCTTTGCAACAAAATACTAATACGTTTGAAAATATTAAGAAGACATGATGGCATCCTTTGTGGAAGAGGATGGTTCATATCGTTGATGTTGTGAATGTTTTTACATGAATAACGATGGCAGGTGCAGATGCTTCCAGCCCCATTAAACCGCCCCTATAAGTCTGAAAACTGCGCATGTATAAATGTAATACACTTACCGGTTTCAGCAGTACTTGCAGACAACGCTAGGATGTTAAGAGACACGAGCAGAAGAAGATGCTCCATGGTTGTCGAAATCATCTGAGGCTGTTAGCTCACATCAATTTCTTAGAAACAAGAAACAAGCCAGTCACCTCCCCCTGTTGACGCATTCTCTACATCTCATCTTTAACTTCCGTGAGCAGAAACAGCAGCACCACTTCCGGTACATAGTCCTTAAGAGAACAGAAACTATAATGTCTGAACAGTTCTCTGAAATGCGAGTAAAGTGGCTGCCGTCACTGGTTAGGCGTCCTCATAAAAAACAAAAGGGAAAGATAGCAGTGACTGTGTGGCTACATTCGTAGAAGTGAGCTTTTACTTTTTAACCCACATCACATCAAACATTCACATATATATATATATATGTAATAGCTATAAATGTTTAGATAATGTTTATAAATGTTTATTCTGACTGCACCGATTAAGGTGTTTTAAAATAATCCAGAGAGGGAAATAATATGTAAATGACATGCAAATTCTGGAAAGACTTAAGAGTCTTATCCAGCTCCTGTATAAGGTACTAATTTGAGTAGAAAATGTTTCTTTCACTTCTGTTTGAGTTTCACTTGCTATGAAATCATTCACCTGAGCTATTCTTTTTTAGAAAGTAGTCCAAGTTTTCAACATGATCTGTATTCTGTCTCAAACTATGTGTGAGGGCTGAAGTGAGGTCCTTCTTTAAAATGTGAAAACCAAGACCTCAGCAGTCTTTTTAGGCTTTCATAATCATAAATTAACTAATTCAAGTTACAGCAGCAAATAACCGGAGGGCATTATCTCTCTTCTTTGTTATGTTACCTGCACAATGATCACCACATCAGTGTCCAGACTGTGTTAGTGCATTTTAGAAGCTGCAAAGACACAACAGAGATTTACATGTGTTTTCCATGAAGTTGCATGCAGACACCTGAACCACACTGATCATTTTGTTTTGAATCATTATTTTATAATGATGTTAAGAGCTGAATTAGTTTGATGGCTGATTAACAGTCATAGTTAAGAATGGCTCAGTGCTGCACATTTTGAAGCTTTCTAAATATGATTTCTCAGATCTTCTGTCAGCGTGCAGCACTGACGCCTTTTATCAGTGTCCTTACTTATTTCAACAGGACAAATACTGGGAAGGAAAATAAACCTTTTGGGTTCATATCATTATTAACTGTATACTATTCCAACCAAACAGAAGATAACTTGTTTGAACTTTCCATGAAATCGTGCTTTAATTGATTAGCTCCCAGTTGGAGTGTTTTCAGGTGGAAGGAGAAATATTTTGTCATATCTTGAAGCTGTAGAAAGACCTCCCTACTGCTGTGGGAGGCATAGTTGGAGGTAGTTAGACCATTACAGAAAGCAGAACAACAAGACCTTACATCACTGTTTTGACATATAGAAATAACATCACAGCTGCTTTGTTGGCTTCAAAACTCATTCATTCATCTTCTGCATCGCTTAGTCCAATTCAGGGTTGTGGGGAAGCTGGAGCCTATCCCAGCATAATGAGGTGAGAAGCAGGGTAAACCCTGGACAGGTCATCAGTCCATTGCAGATTTGGTTTGGTTTGTTGGCTCAAAAAGTGTAACTTGATTTTGAAGCTCAGTGGCCTTTTAAGGCTGAAATTACTTTCCTGTTTACTTGACTTGATTTTTCTCCAACCACCTGTCATTTGAAATTTAAAAGGGTTAAACACTCAAGTTTAAATAGATTTGGAAGAACAATGCTTTTCTCAACATCATAGCACTAAAAAAACTGTAAGACTCATCCTCTGTGCCACAGTCCTGGATACATCAGACACGAAAGTGAAACTAAAAAATGTCTCAGTTGCCTTTTTGTTTCCAGCTTTATGAACACAAATGCTGACTTCCCTGGGCAAATAATATTTTAACTAAGATTCAAAGGGAAGGAAAGCAAGTGTATCATTGACAAAATGTAACCAGTACTTGACGAGTGAAGAAGAGGATGAGGGAATGAAGAGGAGAAGACAGGAAAATAATCTCGAACACATGCATTGTCATGTTGAAACTCATATTCAGCCAATAAGACACCTGATGTGTTGGCCCTTCAGCTGGGTCTCTTATATTTATTTGGCCCTTTAGTGCGGTCAGGTAGAGCAGCGTCAGACTCGTCACGTGGGCCAAATTTCCCACAGAGAGATGGAGTGTGTTTATAATGTACAATGAATGTGTCCTGGGAAAGTCCAGAGACAGAGGTGTTTGGGAACAGGGTTCCTCACAAAGCTTCTCTTAGACAGAAAATACTTGCTTCATTTCTGTTACATCTCTGAGCGCACTGCAGCACATTTCAGAAGGAACTGAATCTGTCAGTGAAAAAGATGTTGCATTCAAAGACAAGCTCTGGTCATCAGCAGCATCTCATATTAGAAGTGAATTTTACTTTTCAGAAGTGTGTTTTTCCATTTAATAAATTAGGATCACCTCGGCTAGTTTAAATATTTGAAACCATTTACAAATACAGCCTGGTTTGGTCTGGCACCCACCACCACAGAGACCACCTTGGACTCTAAGTCAGAGCCAAGACTGGATGTTAATGTTGAGCTTAATGACTTGCACTCAACTTTATTTACTAAGTACTTAGACATGTGACCATCAGTGCCGTCTTCGCAGCAGTTCCTTCATATAATTTATTTAAAGAATGGAAAAAATGTAATGATTGTACATTAGTAATAACAGCTGATGGACAGCAATTATTTCTTGGTGGCTCAGTGTTTTTATACTTCATGCTTTATTCATATGTTTCACGTTCGTAGTGCTTTTCTCTGTAAGGCACAAGAATGAATGTATTTTCCCAACAACACTTCCTGATGTGTGCTGTAAAAGTTGGAAATTAACATGAGTGGATGTTTATCGTGACTATCTATTCTTTTAGTCAAGATTGACTCTGATATTCCAATTGTTTACTTTTATTAAATCTGAGCTGCTCAATTTGGTCCTATGAGGGCTGCGGCCCAGGTTTTCAAAGTTCTCTGCTCCAACACATCTGACTCAAATTAAATGTATCCAGCAGCTTGTTAAGATCTGCACAATAACACATTAATTTCAGTCAATGTGTTGGGGTAGGAACACCGGCTGTGTTTGAATGGGCACGCCACTTTGTAGGGATGTCCAAGTGTCCAGAGAGAAAAAAATTGTGCACTCAAAATTACCCACAAAGCATCTAGAAATGTAGTAAGCATCAATGCTCACTATACAGGTGAGTATGTACCACAATGCATTGGGGCTAGGAGCTCTATTCACATCAATGACATCTTGCTAATGCAACAAACTACTCTCTCGCCATCGCCATATCTGCTGTCGTTTTCTTATTCTTATAATCATTAGTTATTTTGTGTCAGTGAGAACCACTCTCAACCGGGAGGATGTGGGTTCAAACCCTGCCTGAATCCTTCTTATTGCCACACATGGGTAGATTCCCGTTCACTGAATAAGTTATAATTATTTCTGGAGCAAAAGTTAATAATTTCATATTCTGAGGTCGAGAAACAGTTTCTGATTAATCAATGTGTGTGTGTGTGTGTGTGTGTGTGTGTG
>JAVQJG010122755.1:0-12031 GCA_036024015.1 Craterocephalus amniculus
TTTTATTTTGGTCATTTATACTCTATTTTTAATATATGATTTTACACTGTAAAGCACTTTGTATTGCATGGTAATGTATGAAAAGGGCTATACAAAATAAAGTTTGATTTGATTTGATACAGTAGCCTAGAAGAAATAAAAGCATGTATGACTTTTTCAGCATTGGTTTGAGATTAAATATTCCTAATTTTGACTAAAGTATGTTCCTACAATGAGAGAAGCTGTTCTTCATACTGCCTAATATGAGGGAGAAAAGAAAATCCTGGTCCAAAGATAACCTCAAGGTTCTTTACAGTTCAACTAGAAGCCAATGTCATGCCATCCTAAAATGGTACAGTATCATCACACAGTCTCGTCAACACATCTGACAGGGGCATATAAAATACAACCGCTATGGTTTGCGAAAACTCTCATGGCAGATGGTACAGTCTCAGACCTGCCACCAAAAGTTTGATGTCTGGGGCAGACACTCCTTATGCGAAAGCAAGACCTCCTTCATTTTTTCACCCTGTTTCACCCTTTTGTTAAGCCTTCAGACTGTCTGTTATATTCCCATGTAGCCATGTCTGAGAAGCAGAGTAAGCTGCTCTAACCAGTGCTTTTAGCTCATCTATTTTATTTAATAGCCACCTCACACTCTCCATGATGACTGAAGAAAGAAATAGTTTGACTTTCTGAACCCACTCTCTTTTCATCTATGCCTAAAAAATACTATAAAAGTCCAATAAAAGCTTATACTAAAATTATTATCCAGCAACAGGTTGCCTGCAGCTCCAGTGCCTGGAAGTAAAATGCAAAAGGGTCAGTTACATAAAAAAATAAACACTCAAATTAAACATTTTAACTGCTTGTTTGGGATTTTGGTTATGTGTTTTCATACTAACAGTCTTTAATGGTGTGACAACACAAACAAGCCAAGTGCACACATCTTTCCTATCAAGCAAAAACAGTAATGGATAAAAATATCCCACATATTATACATCATACATCACACTCAACTGATTGTGTGCGACTTGCAGTTATGTTCGCAGTTTTGCATTATTTTTACTGAACAACTCATCCTTTTAAAATGACTAAATAGGTCATTTGTTTAAAGCCTTAAATTGGGTGGCGGAATGTGGCCCTGGCAGCCTACTGCTCCTAGTGTAGCTGGCCTGTACCACCGACCACACCTCCCTCCTTTCACATAATGGTACGATCCAAATCTTTACTTGAATATTATTGACCGCATGGTATGTCATTCAAAGTGAATATGAGCAACTAAACTTTACCTCACTGAACTGATTTCAGAAGTGAGGTAGTATCTCTGAGATTCAAGAGTAGTTATTCATATTATAAAAGCGCTTTACTGTAGCTGATCAACTGAGATTTTCTCCAGTTCAGTGTTTTTGCTATCTAGGACTTCAGGTTTACATTGCGCGTTACGCGCAGTGAGTTTTGAGGCATTACTGTTTGTGCGTCAAGCTTTGAGATTTTGAGCATTTGATGTGCAAAATGCACATAATCCTCATTAAGCTGTTGGAAAAGTTTAACTTTTGCAGCTTGACGCGACACCTTCACCAATCAGAGTGACCCGGCTATGACGTAGCAGCATAGACCAGGCAGAGGAAACCCTGAGTCTTGAGAACACCTCTATATGGTGAACCTAGAGAAGCCTGGCTCAGCTTTTTGATCAGTTAAGCCGTGCCACTCTCCCTGTTGCTTCAACCCCTGTGGGAACAAACCGAAGGCAAATCCTGTGGACGTCAGACACTGTCATCCCTTGATGCACAGTAAAGGTTTGATGCGAGTTGAAGGCGTGGTGATGCCAAAAATCTAGCATCTAACATTTCAGTGTTCAACTTTGTGCCTTATGCGCATCTTTGATGCCAAAACATGTTTTGTCTGACCACACCTTTGCATCCAGTAAAAGGAAAGATAGATGGATACTGGAGAAACCTACCAAGATAACCCTGGTTGGGTATCATTCCTTTTGATTGATGATCCCCAACCTTGGTCCTCAGATCCATTATCTTCCAGGTAGAGATGTTCCCTTGCTGCAACAAACCTGATTAAAACAGACAGATCTGTGACAATTTCTGCACATATCTGCTGTGACCTATTCATTTGGTGTGTTGCAGCAGGCAAACGCTTCCATGCCATTTATCCATTATCTTCTTAATCAGTACTTTAAAGAACAGCATGTAATTTAATTTGGGTATGCATTTTTTAGGCGTTTTGAAGATTTTCTTTGGGGGGGGGGGGTTGTTAAGGGGTTAATAGTTTGCTCTATGTGGTCCAAAAGGTCCACTAACAGCTAGTGTGTCAAACAATTTCTAATATTTGAGTGTGACTTGCAGCCTACTTTAACATCACTTCTGCTTCAAGCTCTGACTGTTTCACAGGAACTGTTTAAACACTTCATGCTAGATTATCAACCACTGACTCACAGGAGGTGATGCATTGACTGCTATCAAAAATAAAGTGCACTTATGAGTGCACTTATTTTTGGTGTGACCACCATCTGCTTGTGATTCAGAACAACTTTGGTATTCTTAAAAGGCTTTTAGGCTGTGCCAGGTGTTTTGCAGGCCTAGCCATGGTTATTCTGTATCTGTCTTAAATGAGAACATTAGTAACTGGATACAGGAGTAAAACTCGGATGATTTTGAGAGATGGTTAATATAAAGTGGAATAGGGACATGAGGGAGAGTTAGAATAAAGAGGGTAAGAGGATAAACATGCATCACGCAGGGATTTAGGGTAACAGCAGTAAACTTGCAATTACATATCAAGAATAAAGCCTCCGCTGAAATGTGTTTAAATATGTTATCTAGAAGTTATCCATTTTAGAAAATAAGTCATTAGTTAAATAATGGGAGGCTCTTTTTGTGGGAAGTTTTTGGAATGTTAAGTATTGGTCATGGCTACCCTGTAGATGTTAAACTACTTAGGGAATTAGTGGATGCTACAATTGGTAAGAAACTGGATTAGCTTTTTAAGATTTTAAGCCTTACCCCGCTGCGTTTCCTCCCAGACAAAAACATCTCCATTGCCTCATAAAAAATTCAAACAGCAACAACGTCACTTGCTGGAAGAATCAAACATTGCTTTTACCAACTTTTGTCTCCAAACTGCTCACAAACAATAATTAATACATGCAGATACAGTACAGAGGGCAAAAAGCGGTTTGAAGGCCAAGGCTATTATAATAAATGAGGAACACTTTCATATTTCATATTCTCTTTCTTATCCTCTGTCAGGTTTGTCCTTTTGTGTCTGTGGTATGGGTGCCAAGGAAATTCAAAGACAAGGTCTCTATCATGTACATCATCTATGTTCATTAGTGCCACCATTAAAGTCCATGTCATCCTTCCTACTGGCTTGCAAGGCTACAACTGTGTCCAATTTGTTTGTTATCTACAGCCCCTCAGTGTGATTTGACCCCAATGGTCCTGCAGTGAGTAAAATATATAACTTT
This sequence comes from Craterocephalus amniculus, assembly GCA_036024015.1. NCBI lineage: Eukaryota > Metazoa > Chordata > Actinopteri > Atheriniformes > Atherinidae > Craterocephalus > Craterocephalus amniculus. Next base: position 3,461 of record JAVQJG010122755.1, read on the forward strand.
GTACTATGGAAATATGCAAAACAAATCTCAAATGAGCACTTATCCAACATTGGGGATAATAATATACACCAAATGGGTTTATATCAAAGCTAGTTGAATAATCAAAGCTTTCTGGTAAAACTCTAAACAAACAAAAAAAAACAAATGCATCATTTCTGTGCATGTTCTTCAGACTTTGTCTATTTGCTGTTTATAGCTGCTTCAGGAAATAAGGATTCCGGATTCATACCCGGCACTTACATGCAATTTATCACTACATAAGGAAAATACAGCGTGGAGATGGCGCTGGAAATGCAACGCCTCTTCATATCATGATTTGTTTGTTCATTTATCAACAAATATACCATTTGTTATATTTGTCAACTATCTGTGTCTGCATGTTAAAACCATGGTTTAGCAAGACTTTTCTTAATGTGTCACAGATTTTTAAAAAATACTTAAAATCCAACATATCACGATACTAAAAATTGTGTATTTTCAGTCGATACACTTTATCTGCATAAAACCCTGCAATTCTTATTTTAGAAAAGCCTGCTGAACATCAGTACCAATAAAAATTTGTTAGCAAGTTTGCTACCTCATGACCTCATTTCCCATTATACATGTTATTTGAAAAGCTGAGAAAATGATATTCTATCTTAGCTTGCTTTGTTTTAAAAAGTGGAAACTGTTGGGACGGTTTTAAAAAAAAATCTTTCTTAGGTAAACACTCTACTGAATATTAAGATCAAGTACATTTAGACAAAACAAAACTCTCAGTGTAGTTACTCAAGGTAGTTGACCATGAAAACCTTTATAATGAATTTCTGGGTATGTGTACATGTGTATACATTTGCCATACCCACAAGTTATGGCAGAATAAAAGTCACGAATCCAAGCAATTCATTTGAAAGTAAAGCTGAATTATTTTCTGGTCCTAACGTGTCAAATATTTCTGTCTTGTCAAAATGTCCTCTGCCATCAACACAATACTGTTGAACACAAAATGATTTGTATCTTTCCCTTTAGATGGGTGAATATTGTGCTCTCTGTAAGTTATAAGGATATGCTAATTAACCTTAATTTGTTCAGGTAAATGTCTGAAAATACCTGTAAAAAGGTCATGACACTGAGAAGCCATGTGCAGATAGGGACATGATTAAAAATAAGGGCAGACAGAGTGGATAAAGAATAAAGATGTGCATTAAAACCTGTTTGTCCTCATTTTAAAGCAATGTGTTTGGTAGAGAACCCTTTTTGGTTCTGCTCTACCAACTGCCTGAACCATCTCTACTAATTGGTTTAGGTATTAAATACCAAAAGAAAGTTTGCTATCCCGTTTCTGTTTGGAATGTTGACTATTTCATTGTCATCACTTAATTACTAACTTTTATCTCAACTACTTGCCAAAAAAAAAAAAAAAAAAAACCTCAATTCATATATTTCTTGCACAAAAGAAAAAAGAAAATGCAAAGAAATATTTCTCACTTTTACCTTAGTGTGAAAGTTAAGCTTTGAATCACACAGTGAGACATGGATTATATAAAAGCAGCTTCATGTACAAATGAGCATTGCTCCCAAACTTGGAAAGCAAGCCTGATCCCATGAGCACATCAAGACGAAGTGGCAGCATAGTGGCTAAAGTATTATGCAATATAAAATAGAATGCATTTTCCTCTCTTTATATACTGAACCTTTGACAGTTTGTAAAGCAAGTTGTCCCCCGCTGTGTCCAAACACATCCAACATCCTTTTGAAGATGTGGTGCACCAATGGAGCAGGTGTTGCATCTGATAAAATAAAATCAGTGATTTCCAGGAGAGAGTCATGACTGATTTTTTATGCAGCTCTGCTCAACGGCCTGAAGATCACAAGCATCCAGATGAACCTGTTCCCATGCACCATGAGAGTCCTCAAGTTTCTCTGAATCTTTTCATAAAGCCATGCACTTAAAGATCTTCAATCCTGGGCCAAAGGGCCACCATCCTGCAGGTTTTAGACGTTTCCCTGACGCAACTTAAATGAATGGTATAGCAGACTGGTGCAGACGGAGTGAGGTGTGTTGCAGCAGGGAAACTCTAAAACCTGCAAGACGCCTGCCATCGAAGACAAAGATCGAGGACTTTAAGATGCAGTTTCTTGCAGACGGCTGCATCTCTGCCCAACTTTACATCTGAGAGACTCTGCCTCTCTGAAATGTTCCTTTTATATCAAGTAATTTAACTGACCTGTTACCAGATAACCTTATTATTTTTCCGATGCTAATTCCCTTGTTTTTTATTCATGCCCCTTACTTTTCTGTCCTTTTGCTGCCTTTGTTGTGACAGTTTTGAGCCTTTGTTGCTTATATTTTCTCTGAACTTGCAATAGGTTTCTACTGGGGATAAATGTGGTTTATGGGATTTGCAGCTCATTGGATTCTTTCCTTATTTACATTTTGGAATTGGGGTTGTTGTCATCCAAAGCCATGGATAGAATAGCATTTCTTTTAAATTAATCTATTTATAAGCAAGATGATAAAGTTATAGTAATACCAGAGCAAGCAAATATTTTCACATGCCATTTGTGATGCGATCGAGTTCATGGGGCTCAGATGCATGCAAAATGCCAGATAATAAAAAAAGGGCAGTTTCTTAAAACACAGCTTGATTTTTATATTACTCTGCCACAGATTATACTGACCTGAAGAGTATTAAGGCAGTGACAGTTGCTGATCTAAGATTTCTGCAGCTGCAGTGAAAAGAATATGATGACAATCCGAAGCACAAAACCTCTTTTGTTATAATTGTAATTATTTTTTGTTATATTTCAGTTTGAACTTGCTTCCCTGCAGTATCATGCACATATATTCTGTCACTACTCAGCAGACTGAATCCCTGCTATGAATTATTTCCTTCAGAAATAAGGGAACTAAGCAGAAAGAGAAGCCAGAGGTTTGGGGGCAGACTGATCTTGCGGTGGTGTGTGTAAGTGTGTCATGCTATTTAAGGACAGGGGAAGGGGGTGAAAAAAGCAAAAACATGCTCAACTACAAGCTTGACTTCTTTAACACTGACAAGGTGACAAATACTGTGCTGTTATGTGTTAGCATTCACTACTGAGACTCACAAGGAAAAAGAAATGTCTTGACTCGTTTGAACAGCAGTGGAAGAGACACAGTGACTGTGATTGGGGTATTCAATCACTTCAAAAATTGTGGGTAAACTTTTGAGCCTTGAATATCTTGTGTGTTTAATCTGGCACAGGGATTGCGCCGAGCTTCCACACGGCCCATTTTTTAGATTTAAATTAGTGCCTTTCAGACTGTTCGGAGGTCATATTTGGATCATCGTGGAAATGATTGTCAGGATTTTTTCCATACGAACAGGAACATTGATGATGGTTTTTTCTTTTTTTTAAGAAGGAGAAAATCAAGGTTACATTGTTATTGAAGTATGCTCTTATTGTTATTTGCAACGACACACTCTGCTAACCTGAAATGAATGCAAACTGATTTTTATTATCATCATAATTTTGTTTAAGAGGCACAAAAAAGGGAATTAAGAAGATAATTGACAGATAAAAAGTGAACTCTTTAAACAGGCTGCACACTTACCCGCTGGTTGGTCTTCTTTCTCCGACCCCCCCCTACACACACCCTTCCAACGTCCACAGGATGACTTGACTCAGGTTGCCATAGAAACAAGAATTACCAAAAGCTCAATAATATCTGGATGGAAAGCAGAGAAAAAAGGAACGGGAAGATGAGGCTTTAACACAGAACCAGTGAATAGGCCTTATATGTGGGTGTGCTTTTCATGTTCTACATATTATATATATATATAATATATTAATCAGGAATCTGTAAGAATGCGTTATATTTTACCTGCAATTCTGCGATTCTCATGAATAAAAGACGGTTTTGATCAAAAAGGTCCTCTTTGGCAAACTTAGGATTTGAAGCTGTGTAAATAAATACCCTGTGAGAATTACAATCCTTATTATAGGTTCTGTTACACATATTAAGCCCAAAATGATTTATCTTGATTACAAAAAATTACAGGCATTTCCTTTTGAAATGACACCAGTAAAATACTTTAAATTGCATATTTAAACTATTTCAATGTTGCATTTGGTGGAAAGGCCACACCTAAAACTATTTATATCTAACTTGAGGTGGGTGTAACATGCAAAAATTGACTTTTCCTTTTTAGATTTCATTGTGTTTTCTACTCTATTTGAGAAATCCCAGAATTCCCTGTGGAAATCACTGAGGGGATCCAAACCGGCTGCAACTGCATAGCACCTCCCATTCTGCAAAGCTCCTCCTGCTCCCCTTCAGCTCCAGCAGAGAACTCCTTACTCCGCCCCTCCATCAGTTGTAGCAACATCCTGATGAGGGCGTGTCGGAGATGGTCGGAAAATTTAAAGACACAGGCGTTATAAACAGACATGTTGGAAGCTACATTTCTTTTAATTTTTTTTTTTTTATATTAACAGCATTTTCAAAACAACTGAAGGTAACAACTGAAGGTGTCAAAGCTATAAAAAAGTGTTCATGATGCTCTCTCATTGGTTATGGCTGTCTAACCAATCAATGTAGGTCAGTGTGGGCACTGGTCCTGTGTCCACACGAGGGGAAAAAGAAGAGTGAAAATTCATTTTCAAGTCACAGAATTTATAATTAATACACACAATATGCAATTCATCTTTAATGTTTCCATTTAAAATGTGCAATTTCGAAACATTTTGCAAATTGATTTTTTTTAATTTGCTAAATATAACTTCATTCAACAGTTAATTGTATCTATGCGTGTATGTGGAATTTTTTGCTTATGGGCCTGTTTACCTAAGTAATGACAATCTCAGAGAGGTTTGATTATTTGCTTCTAAAGTGAGCTCTATTAAAGGGAACCTACTTAAAGCAATGCTACTTTACCCTCTGACCTTAAAACTCTGACTTGTCTTGTTCATATACTGACATTCATTATGCACATTCCTGGGGCAGTTATTGCCAAGCAGCATCCCCGACACAGAGGGATAGCACAATATAACTTAGCTGATTCAGCCAAGAAATGCTAGAAGACAGTGTGGGAAGCAACAAGGAAAACGAAGAGAGAAAGTGACTGAAGAGGAGATGAGGCGAACGTCAACATCAGACTGGGATTGCCTGAGCAGACCAAAGAGAAGAGACAGGATGCAAAATGGATCCGAAATTATCTGAATTAGATGTGGCACAAAAGTATTGCTTCATTGAGGTCATTTCAGCAAATTGAAAATATCCTTCTGTCCCGTATGGGGGAAAAGAAAGATATTTCTGTAAATGAAAAGTGAAAATTAAAATATTGGAGATACAACAAACACTTACAATATAAGGTGTTTCACATACAAACATTAGAACATTACAGCAGAAAGCGTTAAGAATAATTTGAAAAAGTAAACAAGAAATTGAAAGACCCTTATGACCTGAGGGATTTGGTTGGTTCATAACGAACCAGAAGTTCCTGAATGTATTTTGTTTCTACACCATCCAGTGCTTTGTATACTAAATCAGGTCCGGTTCAAATGCATGTATGGGACAAAAGTCAACATTGGCACCTAACTCATGTTTATTCATGTGATTGGTCAAGGTTACATACTCAATATCAAACCTAACAGCTGGATTATATCTCTTGGGGTGGCCCTCCAACTGGGTTAACATGAGTTTGTCACCTCTGCTTTCAGTTAAATACATTTGGAGCCTTCAAATCCCAAAATAATGAAACAATGTGACATGGTTAAGACAGTCTCCAAACACTTTTTGTCAGAGACAAAAATTCAATTAAAAACCCTCTTGTTTCCTGCAGACAGATGCTTCATTCACCCACCTGCAAAGCATTTGTTGCAAGTGCCTGTCCCTTTTCAAATGCTATGCAAGAACGTTCCAGCTGTTTTATGAAAAACTGCTTGGCATGCCCAGTTGGTTGAAAGTGCCAATGCTGCCCAAGGACAAACTTTTAGATTGCTTGATTTCCAACTGTTTTCTCTGTGTAATCCTTTCCACTTGTCAAACCCAAGATTATACCGATAAAGGGGATTGGTAGATCTGGTTCCAACATCTTAAGGCAAAATTAATTGGATAAGAAAAAAGGTTCCATTCCCATAATAACTAGTAAACTGCCTATTTTTTGGTAGAACCTTCTGCTGAATTGGCAAATTTTTGCCACCTTTCCTTTCTGTTCATCCCCCCCTTTTACAGTTGTTTAAAAATCGTTTCATTCCATATCCGTGTAACATCTGCAGCCCCCATTTTCAAGACATTTGACTTTTCGTATAATCAGCACATCCATTAAGTCCGGTTTACCACCATCACAGACATCATCACATACATAGTCACCATATTAGCAGGAAGACCCCCACCCCCCACCACTTCCGAATCCCCATGAATTAATCTGGCAGCGACAGGATTGCTGTGTTCTTCTCCCTCTGCCTCTTATCGCCGCTCTGAGGCAACTTCTTAAGTGGGAACAGAAGATAAGATGAGTCGAAGGAATGAGATATCACCAACTAAATCAAGATTTAATTTGTGATGGAATTCTTAAACATGCCGTGCGATGCTGAGCAGGTAACAGTTTGGGAGGTATGTGCCTACCATCTGGGCAAACAATTGCTCTTTGCCTGTGCAAACAATTCCTCATTACTTCTGTTTGATTAGGGGGAGATTTGGAGCAGAGTCCCAGACACAAATAGGCTGTGGGTGTGTGCAGGGCAGCCGCTACATGACACGGACCTAGGAGTCAGAAACACTATTGATTTGATTGTTTAAAAGGTAAGATTTGCTCTGACACACATCAGTAATTCATTGATCCAGTTTAAGAATGTGATAGAGTCTGGTTTATTCTATATCTGAAGCAACAAAATACCTCTTTATTGGTATTGTTGACATGTACAGGACATGTGTTTAGTCTCAGTAATCTGGAGTGTATTGTAAGTTAGACCACTGACTGTAAAACATATGGGCAGACCTTCTGCGATGTGACCCATTGGTTTCTGAACAGATGACCTGAGAGGTTCCTACCAGTAGAAGCCTCAGGAGTCCCATCACCACTTTAAAACACAAAAATGGGTGATGAGGAAGAAATGGGGGGAAGGGGATAGGTAGGAATGATTGACACCCATCAAACTCTGAGCTGCCTGTTGATACGAGCTAACAAAGCAAACATGGGGCCACCAGGAGCTAACCAGTTATTGGAGGTAGGTGGCTAAAAAAGCCAGATATCTGGCACCTGTCAGTCAAATAGACAAATGGCCCCAAATTATGAAAAATTTCCAGATTAAATAACATCTAAATGGAGGAGTTATAAGATAATAAAAAAGTCATCTCCATATTGTCAAGAAATGAAACTTGACAAGTTAAACCTAATGGCTATTTTGCACCAGTCTGTAAACATTCTGCTGTGAAGTTGACCTTTTTAATATGGAAGTCTATGGGGATTGACTGCGGTCAAGAGCCAACCCGTAGTGTATGAGAGGTGAACTGTAATTTTTGGCACTTTTGCATAGACTTCACATTTTCCACCAGAGTTAGACTAAAGAAGTCAATAATATTACCGTTTTTTCTTCTTTTTTTTTTAACCCATTTTATTTCTTACAACATCCCAACATGGGGCTTTTCAAGTGTTCACACTGCATGTGTGAAGCTATGCAGGAAATATTCCTTCTGTTGTTGCAAACATAAAACAGATAAGATTCATCATTAACAAACCTGCTTGAACATTCCTTTTTTTATTTAGATGTTTCCTTGAATATTCAACAGATCCTTTCTTCCAGACCTGACTTGTCATTGTACCCAAAAATCTCCTATGCACACTCATTTTTTTTTAAAGACAAACTAAGCCATTCTGATCAAAAGGTGATAAAAATAGCACTGAGATGAAGGGGACAGAATACAATGTGTACTCCATTATGCATTACAAAAAAGCAGAGGAGCATTATTCACCTCTTTTGCATTTTGCAATCAAACTAAGAGGCATAACTCAACAAAAGGTTGGGGAAAAAGACCAAACCTGTACATGTTTTTTATCTTTGATACACAGACATTGAAAGTGTTTGAGATTCACATTGACATAAAAATTTCAAAAACAGAAATGGGCTTAGCAAGGATTCTTTGCACCACTGAGAAATGAAGCGCCCAGAGCAAGCAGAACTTTACCTGCTAGAGCTCATTTATGATTCTTATTTTCAAGCAAAAATAACATAAGCTGCTTTTCGACTGGAAGAAAATTCTTTGGATCATAGTGAGCAATGATCTGGACATTTTGAAAAAGTTTAATATGGCTAAAATTAGACTGGAACCTAAAAAAAAGCCATATGCCTGTCAAGAGCAAGTGGACAGAAATGGACTACATCTGTGGAACAAATGTTTTATGTGGTTATGTGAAGAATCTTAACTGTAGTTTACTTTCCTTCCAGCAGAAAGCTCATGTAAAGGCATTATTGCTTTACAGAGTGCTGTCTATGGAAGCGTATGTGCACCTTTAAGTGCAATTTGCAATTCAATTGGCAAAGTGGCAATTGAATATTTAAAATGGCAATTTAATTGTTAAAATGGCAATTCAATGTTTAAATTTGTCA
>JAVQJG010122792.1:0-18910 GCA_036024015.1 Craterocephalus amniculus
CTCTTAAATGATAATACCAGCATAAAAGCTGTCATTCCTCCAGAATTCTTGTTATGTCCTTTTATAAATAATATTATCATCATGTTGTGTTTTCATTCTAATAATCATTATGTCCCCCCCCCCTCTTTCTTTCCCTTCCTCAAATTATTAAGACAAAACAAAAAGGAGAGAAGAACAAAAACAAAACATTTATGCATCTTATGTCTAGATAACAAATAGTTTGGACCACTTTCAAAACCATGTCATGTGTTTTTGTGCTGTTGTTTTTCCTTGTTGTAACTGTAGCATCAAGGGAATTGAACCATCTTGTGTTTGCTTTGAGGTAGGTGCAGGCACTTTCTATTTACTCCCATAGGAACAGTGGGTAAACTCTCAATCAACTGAGTTTTAAATGTAGAATCTAGCCAATAACTAATTTATTATACATTTCATCATATCCACTGTCCCATATACTGATTTTATATCTCAGCATTATATTATAGCATCTGATTTGTGTCAGTAAATCTTCACCACTACTTATTATCAAAAAAGCCAGTAAAAACTGCTTTGGTAGCATATAATTTCATCGCAATAATTCCTCAACCTTGCAGTGTTAAGGGATTATACACATGTTGTTTTTTCCTGAAAGGCAGATCTTTTCTTTTCTACAATACGTGGAAAGATGCTCTACTTACAGTACTTATAAGATGGAGACTGCATGTCATATTATGGTAGTATACTATGAATAATGTGACACAGTTTTAAAATACAAAACACTACTAGAGTAAGCCAGAGGTTTTCACCGTTTCTGGCTCATTAAAGAGTCAGCATGTAGTCTGGGCCAAACTCCAGATAGCACTCCAGCAATACCTCTTCCAAAAACTTCTGTTTACATGCACAGTACAGTCACTGTCAGAAAGCCATACTGTAAGGATCAGAGGAAATATGTATTTCCACATACTCTGTGTCACTAATCCGGTCAATGTGTCAAAATTTCCATTCTGAAACGAAGGCACAAATTTATCATTTTAAAATGCATTCATTTCTGAATCACTGCAAATGTGCTCATTAATTTTAGCTGTGACATGCTCCCACAGTCTTATCAAAGACTGTTTACACAAGCGAATAAAAAAATTTTAATGTGTGAGGTTGTTAGATGACACCATACTGATTCCAGGATATGATTTCCTTCCCGCATCTTCCATCTTTTCTTAGAAGTTAAAATGGGTCATAAATCATGGTCCTTGATGGTTTCTGCCGGAATTAGACATCAAAACAATTCTTAGAATGGGGCAGTAAATCGGAACATATTTTCAAATAATTTTTACTTAAATGAAAGCAAAATATTAACTTAGCAAAATAACTTAAATAAAAGTTGCATGAAAAGGAACTACTTACCCTTTAATGCTTTTTTCATCTGTAACTACAGCACTTTTTTTATCATATCTCATTAAAAGTTTTTGGAACCTCATCGAGCCATCTCTACCTGTGTGTTCGTAAGAACTGAAGGGTAAGTTAGTTCAATCTTAGTAGAAAAAAGATAAGTAACAGAAATCTTTTTGGGGGTTTTCGAGCATTTAAAAAGAAAAAATAATTTTTATATGATGTCGAAAGATCGGAAGATTTACTGGGGAAAAAATAGAATCAGTTCATATGTTCACATCACATCAAAAGATGTTCTTCTGAAATTCATGTAATTAGGTTTATGTGACAAATTGTAGTAGAATGTTTTTCTTTATGAAAATGGCACCAAAAATATTGTTTAATGCTCCTTTTAGAAACAAAAAAATGAAATTAACCCAGATGCTTAGTGCATGCATCATAATTAGTATCCTGTGCATTTTCTTCAGAAAAAACAATAAACATCCAACGTAGAAGAACCTAATAACAAGAGAAGATGGCAAACATCTCATTAAAAAAATAAATGAAGCATATATCATTATGAAGTATGTAGCTATAAAGCTGATCAATTTCCTGCCTGACATGGTACCAATTTGCCTCTACCTAAACTTTTTGTCAATGGTTTTGATCCATGGTGTAATGAGGCAACAGCAAGTAAAAAAAAAGAAAGATAAGGCAATACCAAGAAGCAGAGAGGACAATACTACCACTTGTCATACTGGAATCAGATATTCTTTAATCAATAAATGGATTCCACCTCTGTCCTTGTTTACTTAAGCCAATTAAATTATCTAACTGAGTTTTTACCATCGGTCAAAATGACACTTTACAACACAATGTTTTTGTATGCACTTTGCAAGTGTTTTATATTGTACTGTTGGTAGTCTCACTTAGAATGAGCAAAAGAATCTGGAGATTTTGTCTGTTGTCACTTTCAACGTTGTTTCTGTCTATAACTTGACATGATTCACGCTACAACTGTCAATAACCTTAACATCTAACCCATTAGAATCTATGATAAAAAGAAAACAGCTGCTGCTCGTTGTTCAGCAGCTGCTCGGATCTAGGACCTATTATGCTTCCATTTGACAGTGTGTTTTATTCTTATTCGTTTTCAGATTATCTAAACAGGTTTTGGTGGTTCCACAGCAGGAGTGGTCACGGTTGAGTTTAATGAACACATTTGTAGTGATTCAGAAAATGTCGGGATGTCAGAAATGTATTCATTGTATAGTCAGTTTCTGTAACTTGATGAAAAAACAAAGACTGTGACACAAAGAACCACTAAATAAGTGGAACCTTTCATTTCTCACATTCATACCAGGACTATTACTTCCTGGAAGTGACAGCCATTCAATGAGCACTAACTACATAATTGCTAAATTGACAGAACTGGTGTGATAAACTTTACTAAAACTGTCATTTGCTGAGAAAAGGTAAATACTTGCTACTTTTTTTTCACAAAACATGTATTACTGGAATGTGTCAGAAGGATAATTATTGTGCAGCATTCAGCAAAGTGCAGAAGTCTTGGGCCAAGCAACCCAATTCTTTCGTAATTCTAATCAAGTGGTCCTGGGGAATAATTCTCCAGGCTTGCTAAAAGTCTATCAAAGTTTTTGTTTGGAAATGTGCTGTTTTTCCCACTGATTTTCAGTGCGGTTCTTGTACCTGACTATTTTCAGACCAATGTGTTCAAGTATTTTGCCATCAGTATTTAAGCCACTCAACACTGATGTGGAATCATTTAGGAATTACAAAAGGTGTCTAACTCAAGGATGAACCAGGGCTGTGTCTAAAATATAATACACAAATTATCCAAAAATCTATTTTAAATGTTATATTTCTGCACCTTTTGAATAGTGGCCTGACACAAAGACATAATTAGTTTCCATTTCTATAGTTGGATTTACGAAAATATGTCAAGGATAGCGCGATTTGACTGACAGAAAACAGTATTTCAGTACATGAGCTGAAAACTTGGCATCTCAGCATGGTGAGCAGTGTCTCCTTAAATTATTTGAGAAAACTGGACAACTAGAGGACAAAAAAAGATGCGTCAGGCCTAAAATATGATGTAAAGCCGCCGAAAATGCCTCTAGATCTTGAGTTAATTCATCCACGGTCACCAAATTGTCATTAGAAAATGGTCTCTGTGGCAGGTTAGCTATCAAAAACCTGTTCTTAAGGAAGGGAAACAAGAGAAAAAGCTAAGGTACTGTATGCCAAATGACACAAGACTTGGCCTGAAAATCAGTGACAACAGCAGTTCTGAGGGAGTGATGATTCCCATCCCCCAGAGTCTGAACCTCAACATTACTGAAGCATTCTGGGATCAAACTGACAAAGAACAGAATAAAAATCACATATATTTTTGCACATATATTAATAAATTGCAGCATGAATCCTGTTTTCTGTATACATGATTGTATACTGCATACAGTATGTTTATGGGGCTGCATTGTTTCAGTTATTCAGTCTCCAGCAGTTGTGTGAGCATAAACAAATTTAATAACTGAACCATTTTTCCCCACCTTTCAGTCTGAACTAAAACGAAGCTGAACGACCCAGGGACAAATATTACAAGCTCTTAAGTGAAAAGATGGGGAGTTTGATTCTGCACCATAAGGTATATTAAACACATCATATTAATAACAAAGATTCATCAATAACATCAGCTTGAGGATCCTGAGTCTCAAACTGTTTTTTCAGACTAATAACATTACTCCGAATCTTTGCTTTGTTCAATAAATCAATTAATATGAATTTGTGTCACCACTTTGCAGATGCTGCATGTCATCTGTTGAAACAAAGCAGCTCATATACAAACACATTCCTCTTACAAACAGCCTGTCAGATCACACAGGCTCCTATGCATGCGGCAGCAGCAGTCTCCAGTCACATATGGCATCGTACAGATGGACAATCTGTTAGGGGCTTCAAAGTTAGAAGGCAAAGTTCATTAACACGCCATGAGCTTTGAGTCTGCGATTAGAAAATAATTTAATCATCCTTCTAATTATGTTCAGACATTTCCAAACTTTGGCTCGCTGTGAAAATCAACTTTAAATAAATAACCGCCGCATGGAGATCACGTTCGTGTCGCAGTCACTTTATTTGCCACGCGCAATAAATGTGCATTAGTTTATCCCAGTGGAAAAGCAGCCATCAAAAAGATCGTCGCTGTAACAGATGCTGTGCACTGTATGTGGGTACTGCTTAACAGTGCCGGATTTATATGAAACAAATGTGAAATGAGAAATCTAGATTTAATAATTATATTCACTGAGTATCTCACTTTTTTGCTTATCACCAGCAGAACTGTTTTACTTGATCGGGTTTTACCTCTAAGACTTCCGCTTCCTCCTAACCCTGCATCTTTGATGTGAGCTAGGAGTGAAAAAAAAGGCATCTCTGAGAACTCGGGGACATCATCCAGTGAGAATCAGAAAATAGCTGGCTCTCCTGGGCCGCATTAGTCTGAAGGTCATCGAAGGGGAAAATGACCCTGGTTCCTCCTCCTCCTCTCTCCTGCTGGTCCTCTCCTCATCTCTCTCCCCTGTAATTGAGTATGGTGCTTGGTCAGGGAGCCTGTGCTCATTGGCGGGCTGAACATGGTAGTTAGTTACACACGTTTTCACCGTAATTACCGGGCAGACTCTCCCTGTCTCCAGATCTTTTCAAGGTCGCATCAATTTCACAGCTATCCACGCCGTCCGCCCCCGCTTCGTCTCTGCATGCCGGCCGCTGTCATTACAGGCTTTCAAACCCTCTTCCTCATTGCGCAACTTCCTCCTCCTCCTTTCTTAAAGCATATCGGAATCAAAATGGCAATTATTAGTGATCATCCAGTCTCGTCCCTGTTCGCTCCTGCCGGAACAGTCTTGTGATAACCTTCGAGGTTGAGAGTGACTCATCTCTGGCTGTAAATGTTATTACTGACTCACTGTCATGCAGATTTACCACTTCTCCAGCCACCATCAAATGCAGTTGATTACTTCGAAGGGAAGAGGTCAGTAGTTTTTTAGCAAAGGCATGGAAACGTTTGACTGCTCTACGAGTGTAAAGTGAACCCAACTGTAGCTATAGTCCCCGATATAAGCAGTTCTGCAACATTCACGCATTCAGCTCACATTGCGCCCATCTCTTTTCTCTGAATTTCTCAGATCAGCTGCATTGCTTATTCCACAGGATGTCTGCTTCCTTCATCTCTGTCTCGGTTCCGACCCTCCACTGGCTCCTCTCATTTGCTTGACACCCTTGTCAGACCAGCAAAGGAGTCAGAGGCGGTATTTACTGGGTTCACAGCCGCTGTCAAGTCCTCCAGCAGGCCCGTCAGCCACACCGGCCACAGACCGTCGTCTGTACTTCAGTCGGCTTTATAAGCGTAAGCACCACTCAAATCAAGGGACAGCATGGCCGAACATCTGTTTTGCCATTTTATTCCATTTGGTTCAACATGCACTGGCAAACCGCCGAGAGAGCCACCTGTTTACCGCCATCGCACCGCAGCCCGAGCCCCCACGGTTGGAGTCTAAATTTTGGAATCTTGCAGAAGATGTCCACAGAGTGCTGCTGAAATGATCGCTCCGCTAAGTGGATGTGATTTGTTTATGTTTCCTATTAAACTAATAAGTCCTCATATCATTGTCAAGGCTTGACATTGGAAGACGGAGGCGGATGATACTCGCTCTGATTACATGGCACAGTGATAGCATAGATTAGCAAGAGTGCCGCTTCACAGATCCTTGTCCTATGAGAAACGGAGCGGGTGGTTTATGCAATTGTGTGTGTGCGTCTGTGCGTGTGTGAGCTGGGGGAAGTGCTTCATTGTGCAACTGTTTGATTGAGTTGCAATGTGTCAGGACTATCAGCCCATGCCATCTGCACGTGTCCCGCATCCTCAGTGCCGAATTGATTGAGATTTATTGTAAAGGATGATTAAAGTAGTGGCGGCGTAGTCGATACGAGGGAAAGCAACGCTGAAAACAAACATCAGCTTCCTGCTCACAGGCAGTGGAGGTCGACAAGAGCTATAGAGCTCCAGCAGCTCTGAGTAACGAATCACTTGAGGGGTTCACTAGAGGCTGCCATACCCAAATAGGAGCAGGGGAGCGCATGGCCAGAGAAATGCATGGTTTAGCAAGAGATGTGAACATCCCTGCAGGGCCGAGCGAGCCCTGGGACAAGCAGTACTTGGCCTAATGCATCTCAAAGCTGTCCTTGAGTGGATACTGTATCCATCATGCCAATACCAGCATGATTAATTGCATGGGTGGTCTCATCTTTTAGTACCAGAAAGGCTCTAAACCCTTATGGAATAAACAAACCTACTTAACCGTTTAGAGCTTCCTCTGCCATTGGTTACTATCCAGCCCACCTGCCTGGATACACTCAGTCATGTACACACAGGATGCATCGCTCCTACAGGACTGAGCTCTTAATCATTCCGCATCTTTGCACGGATATTTGACAGTTACCCTGCATTTATAAGGTTCAATCATTTAACTGCAATTTTCTTTTGCTGACAGCTTTCAAAAGAGGTACTTCATTACTTTGTGGGGAATATTGACTTTATATTGAGTTGAATGTGTGTATTTACATGCATATATGGCTTTCAGTGTTTCACATAACACTGTGCAAAAGTTTCAAACCATCCCCATTTCTTTATATTTTGCTTTCAATCAACCAGCCCTATTGTCATGTTTTAAAGCAGCTGTGAGAAATATTTTTTTTAGGCTTCCTGAAGGTCTTTCAAATTCCTTTAAGCATTAGCAGCTTCTTTATTTATGTTCAGGCCAGTCCTTGCACCCGACCTTTTTCATAGAAATGGATGGGTTTAATGCCTTTCCTTTAGCTATTTTTTGGTCTTTTTGTCTGTTTTCTTTTGTTTTTGTTTAAGGCTTAAGCTAACATGAGGTGCTTAACTCAATGGATCAATCAGTGTTGTGTCTACAGATAACAGACAACTTATTTGTATCTTCAGGTTCTTTGTTAACAGCAATCTGTCACAACTCATCATTATATAAAAAAATAAATCATAGATAATACAGTTTGACAGACATAAAGTAGTACTTTTACACCATAAAAGTCATTCCAAAAGAGCTATTAGCTCAAAATTAACATAGAGGACTAAAGAAAAAGTGGCCACCACTTTCTACAAACTGGAAGGAAACAGCAGCAGAAATAACACTAGCGATGTGGTGGTTTAGTAATTTTGCACAGTACTAGCTACTTCTGGGCATTAACTGTCAGTGCACACTCACACAACTAAACCCAGCTTCTCAGAGGCCACGGAGCTCTGCTCATGCAGACATGAGTGTGCAAAAAAACAGGAGTGCAGTTTGTAAATCTATTCAGATTCAGAGCCAATCCCTCTGAGGCGAAGCTCCGAGTACAAACTGAAAACTGAGTTCTGTCCATGCTGATAAGGAGGTCAGCGTGAACAGGTGACGGGAGCCAAGATTGCCGGACTTCTCACGGTCAGCAACCTTCTCCTCTAATGCAGCCACCTGAGCTGACCCAGATTTCCGGATGTCTCCAATTGGCCCTTAAGGAGTCCATAGCAGATGGCCGTCATACACCAAAGGGTGTAGATAACAGCCATTTATCAAAGCATTAGAGGACTGCCACAGAATAAGGCCACCGGACATGCATCGGCCTAAGCACAAATTCTCAGAGCTCTTCCCAAAACGTTACTCATAAATAATTCAGCTATCTTCATGACCACCAGCTTCTTTTACTCTATGGTATATTCATTGCTGATGAAGTTAACACATCTCTGCATTACACACCCCTCCCCCACTCATAGACTGCCCTTGCTATATTGTTTCCACTTATTGCTTTACCAGCCCATGTGTGGTCTCTTTCAATCACTTGCTGCTTGACCCTTCATCAAAACCCATCAAATTAGGCAGATGTGTTCCAGAAGCAGAATTTGGTCAATTGAACTAATGTGTTCTGGATTAAATGTCTCATAATTGAGACTGACATGATTCAGAACCCCGAACTGCTATAAAATGGATGTCTGTGGGAATTCTAGATTCCAGAACCCCGAAATATGATGGAAATATAAATTCCAGACTCAAATGATCCAATCTCTTCTGGAGTCAAGCAATACTTAAATAGTTGGCACTTCTTACATTTTCCACACAGAACATAAAGGTGCAAAAAGTTACTGTTATTTGTGTGCCACAGACCTCAAGGAGACTAGAAACTAGCGCCATATTTCAATAACAGGCGGTGAAACACATTTCTGAAATCTCAGGTTATTTGGGAGCTACATGGTGGCTAGAAGAATCAGGAATGAGCAGTGCATATCCAATCAGTCAGTCTGCCTGCTTTGTTGTTGTTCTTTTCCTTGGTTTTTACTTTGAGGTTGAATTTAATCAACAGGATACAACCACTGAAGGACTCTGAAACAAAGAGCATCCACTTGTACCACAGAGGACTAAGTGACTAAAAGTAAAGATACATGAAAACAGTCACAAATATTTTTATTCATATAGCATCCGCTTTGTGGTCATCTCACTGCTCTGCATTTTAGTTTTACAGTTCCATTTTGTTATTCTTAGCTATTTGTGGTTATTTCTCTTGAAATTTGTTTGTTTTGTGACAGATTTTGATCATTTTGCACCTCTAGGTTATGATTTTATTTCTTTATCTTAAAATTTGTTCTGACTGTGGTAATGCGTCACTTAATGGTAATTTTGTCTGTCACTTGAGTACTTCTCCCATCTTTTATTAGTTTTTTCCATTAACTTTGGGTTATTTTGTCACCTATTAATTACATGTCACATCTTTACTTAGACACTTGTATCTTATAAAGCTAGTTTTGTGTCTCGTGTATGGATGCATGATATTGTATTTGTTGCCCCCCCCCCCCCACACACACACACTGTTTTTCTCATGTAGTGCTGATTGTGTGTTATTCTCATCAATAGCTTCAAGTAGAGTACTCTGTTCTGGCTGTTTGTTCAAAAGGCTTCTGAATTCAGTTTTTTCTAATTTCAACTCATCTTAATTTCTTTATTTTAAGCAACCACGCTGATTCACATAGAAAAAATTTTAGATTTGTGATTTTGTCCCGTTTTCATATTAATTTGTGGAAATTACATTACTTAAAACAGAGCTTAATGATGTTCTTCAAACAACAAGCCAAACATCCTTCTTTACCATTTCTGGACCTTCACGTTTATTTCTGGCTGAAGTGTATTCCCAAACATATTTGATCCCTAAACTGTTCATCTTTTTCATTTTGGAGTGCTGTTCCAATCAGACAAATCTATAGAGAGAGGTAAAGAATCATATTTAATACTTGGTAAAAAAAAAGACTTTCTTCCAAAAATATGCAATCAAAACTCATTTAAGAGGGGTTGGAAAGAAAATATAAGAAGTCAGTATAATTTGGGACCTCAGGTTTGCACCCCTCATTTTCAATAAATTTATTTTATTCAGAAAATAATTACTGAAATGAAAACATACATTTAAATCAAAACAATGTAAACCCATAATGAATATTTATTTACTGTATGAATGCTCATTTAAGATGCAATTCAAAATCAATTTGTGTAAAAGGTAAAATATTGTGTTGGAAATAAAGAACCGTTTTTTGGAGAAGGTTATATTTTAATACCATTTTTCAATGAACATGATTATACCTTTATAATGTATTTCATGATTACTTATACATTTTTATTTTTTTATTTTGTTCTCGAGTAAGCATTTTTAGTGTTAAGTGAAAAACACAGAAGGAGAAACTCTTGCACAATGGCTTATTATTTCCAGCCTGTTTGCCCATTGAAAACTCAATTAAAATGAAACTGTGCAACGGGTGTTCATCATTTTCTATGTAGCATTTTAAAACTTGAGTTATAGAATATGTTTTGTATTGTTGCGGGTGAGGGAAGAGGCATTTGAGGATTTGTTTATTCTTCTTTTTTTTTTGTTAATGAAAAATGTTTTGCTAAACATTCCTAATAAATTGGACTGACTTTTTTAAAGAATCTGATAAATGGACTTTATGCCTCGTGAAATTATGAATATTAAAAAAGCTTTCCCTTTCAACTTGAACTTAGTTTCCACCCTATAGTCCTGTGGAAAATAGCTTTCTAATTAAAGTCATTAAGAGAAACGTTTTAAATGCAAACATCCAGCACCTTTGAAGCTGGGAGACTGATTAGTAGTTTGTTGTCCAGCAATAGCAGTGATTATAATTTAAGTGTCTTATTGTGTGTCTTTTTCTTTTAGCCATGGGGGACACAGTTGGGCCTCAGTGGCCTCTGGACACTTAATTTAAAGTAATCAGCAACTTGGCATGAACTCCTCTGATTACTGGTGACTTCATAAGCTACCAGGAAACCGGACTGTGAAGACAGTTCTGCCCGCTATGATGGAGGACAGTTTCTGAAGGTTTGATTGGATATTTGTCATGTGGTAATTCCTAAATAGGAGGCATTAGTGATCTAGGTCAGAACCCAGTGGTAGGAGTAGGGCTGTCATTGACCACAGTTCAGTTAGACATATTTCTTAATTAGCCTCACTGTCTGCTCTCTTCAAAGTAATTAACTTGATCAGAAAAGACCTTGCCTGAAGTCGGAGCAGAGTCGGGAAAAAATGTCTCGGCAGTGACTAACTACATTAAAAATTCTGAAATCATATGTTTATCTCAAGCTGTTTGCAATTAGTATGCACAGCAAGCAGCCTATTTTTAAATCCTCATAGATTACTCTCAGGGCAGCAATCTGAGATAATTTAGTTGGATTAAGGTGTTAGCCTTTTGTTTCTTCTTTCTAGGTTTAGCTTCCAGAACTTTGTTGAATACAATAACAAACAAATTCAATCTGAACATGATACCTTGGCTCCTGGTTTTTATTTCCTTTTCAGCATGGAAGGTCTTCAGTCTTTATTTTTGTTTGGTTGTTTTGTTTTGTTTTTTTCATGTGTTTGTGCAAAAACAGAAAAGACAGAAAGAAAATATGCTATGCTATGGGACAAACGAAGCGCACAGAAAAAGAAAAAAAAGATCCCCTTCCTTGCATGTTTTATTGCCTCATCCTCTCCTGCTTGATAGAATTATTACCCAATTTGTCCAAAGAAAAAAGATACTGGCAGAAACCATTCAGCGAACAGCCCATCCCAGAGGGTAGATTGTCCTGTGTGATAAGGATGTGCCCTGACACTGATACAGAACTATAGACATATCTGTAGGGTGAGGATTTAAAACAGAGACGCTCCTCGTTCCTGCCGAGTCCATCATCTCGCCGTCTGTGGTCCTGAAGGTATGAGGCTGGCAGGGGGGAGATACAGGCGCAGCTGCATATTATCAACACGCCAACAAGATATTATTCTCATATATTCACCACAAAACATTTCATTGCCCAGCTGATGTCTCTCCTTCTTAGTTTTATTTATCATCAGAGCACAAACCAAGAGGCAAATCTCTCTCCCCTGCTTGGATTTATGCGGCAAATTGTCAAGGTTTTTCCATTTTCCATCTTTCCTAATACTTTGTATAGATCTGTCGGGCTTAAAGTCCATCTTTTCCAATTGGCTAATGATCTATTTCGAGCACTTGGAAAATATCTGTCTCAGTTAGTTCTGCTGTTGAAAAGTTTGAGAGATGGTGCTAAGGGGAGTGCAAAATCAATAAACCTATCAGAGAATGGTGACATGATATATGCCGGCCAGGCAGCCACTTCACATGAGCAACAGGAGTTGGCACAGCCATGAAAAGATGAATTTACGCTATTTAAAATATCATAAATGGTGCCCAGTAAAAACAAATCTCTGTTGGTAGTTGTCTTAAGCCATCATTTATCACCAAAAATGTGACATTTAGTGCGTTTTGGAGACCTTTAAATCCAAGATATAAAGTGGTTTTGTGGCTTGAGAAGTTCTGCCTTAATGATGCAAGTTCAAGCCCCCAGCATCGACTATGTCCCTCTGACTGTCCTTGAACAAGATACAGAACTCCCCTATGATTTTAGGCACAATAATTTAGCCAACAAGAGTTATTCTGACTCAGCTCTATTGGATGAATTTGTCCCCCACCACCTGAATACACATAAAATGTCATAGCTATAATCCTTGATGAATATACTTGCAATTACAGCACTAATCTGAAAACGTGTTCTCTATGGCAAGTTGGTGTTTTCATTCTTTTCCGATCCAGGATTTAGGGGCGTTATGGGAGCCATAGCATTGTGTGAGCATGCATGGTTAAATGAAGAAATAGATTTTGTTAATGAAAAATGCAACAGATGGTGGCTGTAAACCCAGTCCCTGCAGAGCATGAACATTTCCTGCAGAATGACGGAGAGCGGATTAAGGTCATTTTTGCCTTGTTTTTCAATTTATAAATTTGTGCTCAGAGGGAGCTGGGGAGAAAAAAAACGGGAGTGGGGTGGGGACTGGCATCCTGCCTTGACACTTTCTGCGAAATTCAAATGTCAATGAGCACATCATGGAAATGTGAAAATATTAGAACAAAAAAAAACAGTTTAGGAACAGAACATTAAGATGGCATCGTTACCGACTGTCTCTGAGAGAGCCCATGGCCCCAAAGAAAACCTGTTGTTTATCAGCATAAAAACAAGACTTGGCTTCATCAGCAATATGTCTTCTTTTAAAAGATAGAAAACAAAGTAGGAGCCATTCATTCGGCTCGCATTCGATTTGTTGTCAATTTCATGCTCTTTGGCAGATTAGGATTCAGGCTCCATCAAATTATTTTTTTTTACCATAATCGTGAAAAAAAAAAGAAGAAGAATCCCTATTCATGAGTCGCCATTCATATGAGCTTTTCAGCTGTGTCCTTGTGCCGTTTGCAGACTCGTCCCAGAGTCGTTTCAATGACATGGTTTGAATAGTACAATCTTCCTGAAGACAATAGACCATTTTTCAGGGTACAAATTGCATTTAATTTCTCCCACAGCTAACCGAATAAAAAATCAAGTTGGGTGGATGTCCTACCACCCACGCCCCACCCCATTGCTGAGTATAACCCCTTTTCTGTGAAAGGAATCAAACTGCCCGACCCCATGTTAGCATGACAGTGCTTAGATGGGAGTCAGCATTAACAGAATAGCAATTGGCACAGCGCTTGCGTTACACTCATAGCACCCACATGGCAGCTCCCCGGAGAAACCACAAGCCAGTGGCCGTGACAGATGCCTAGGACGCAGAGCAGTAAGTGTCACATATCTGCATATGCTTGTCGGTCTTGCTCTCAGCATTGCAGACACAGAAGCATATGTCTGATGAAGGTCAGCGATTTAAAAACAAGGCACCTCGGCTGTTATTGCAAGTGTGGCGGCTGCTGGATTCATCCAAGCTCTTCGCTCTCCTCTAATCCTGCAATGACAGAGTACAGCTAATGACCAGCAGATGGATGTGACAGAATGAGGATGATATACAGACAGGGTAAAAATTGAGTGAAGTGTAAAGGGAAAACAGATTAACTGAAGAAACACTGCTGGTATCACACTAGGGGGTGGGATTATTCATTTCTTAACCACCCTCAATATGCTTGTTTATCATTTCCCAAAATGGGCAGGGAGAGGGTGATAGCTGGCAGTCATTTGACCTCTTCCATCTGGGCTTTAACCCCAGCATCCTTGATGGTCGGAAATTCTCTGCCAGCCTTGACATTACCGTTACCATCCATCATCACCATCTTTTAAAGATGTGTGCATCTGGTGTCAAACACATAAACATTCTGCCAGAGGAAATTTATGGCCCTTGCGTGATTTCAATCACAGGCAAGATAAATTATGCTCAGATTGTGATTGTAATTGGGGAAAGCTGGAGGTCTGAAGCATCAGACAGCCTGCTGGGAATAGTGGAGTATGATGTGACAAATGGGAGGGGGGTTGCAGTGCTGAAAACTTTGATGGCAATGTGGCAATAAAAGGAAGGTTAAGAGATTAGGCGAGTGAAAGCGTTACGAAAAGTGATAAAGGGAAGGATTTTCCCCATTGGAATTCAGGGCAGACATACAGAGCACATCTCAAGAAAAAAAAAGAAAAAGTAGAACAGTGAGTCGCTGTATCCTTTTATTAGAGCAAGAATGTCTAGAAATTTAACACCACCATATTTTTAGAACCCCATCAACCTGGCCTTTATATAGCTCAATAAAATAGGCCTCTATGTTTCGTTGGAGATTGAGCTCAACTTATCCCACCATCTGAGCTGCTTTTGTGAACGCTCACTCTCAGGGGGAGGACACTTGCGTGGAGAAAATGTATGGGCTACATCGCTGAATCTTATTTAGATGGATGGAAGCTGCTCACCCTGTCAGCATCTCAACATGATTGTGATCAAAATGATTCAGATTACCCGGGGAGCTCAGTGTGAAGCAATGCGAGAGAGAATAAAAAAAAGGACGATCTGTTTGCCTGTTTTTCTTTGTGCGCATCTGCAACAGAAGCAAAGCGCTGTTAGTTGGTTAAGAAAAAAATAAAAAACACTAGATGAGAAAAAGTGAAATAGAAAATTGAGCCTAAAGTCAAAAACGCAGACATATGCTGCCACTCCCTGTTGCCGTCCTCCTCTGGCTGTTAATCACCCTCTTAGATCTACCTGCTAGTGAGTGGGGTCTTTACCCTTCACTTTTGTTTCCAGAGATGTCACAGCCATGCACATCCTTTGCAGACTTCACACCTCAATGTCTCGAGCAAAACCCACCATATTACAGGAACAGGAGATAATGAATAAATAAGCAAATGTAGTGGGATGTAAGGAGCGTAGTGACAGCTTGCGGGCCTCATTACGACAAGGTGCAGGGTATCGTGCTGCGTACAACTCCAGTGCCAACCAGGACGTCGTTGGAGCCGTTGACGACCCCTTCTCTGCATCCTCCAAACATACACCCTCCTATCCCTGTAGTTATGGGGATTTGAGCTCACCTGCAGAGCTCTTGATAAAGGAAGGTACTGCACTATATGGATCCAAGTTGAAAGTGAGCAAAATGAGAAAGACTGGCTTACTGTTAAAGTTTTGAAGTGGCCTACTCAACGTGAGTGAAAACAGACACGACTTTCAAATGAACATTTCTTTTAGAGAATCATTTACATAAACAGATGAAGAGAAACCTGTAGCCAGAAAAGCACGGAGCAGCATGGTAAAGAAGTAATGCAGTTTCCAGTGGAGACGGGAATATGGTCTTTAAACATGTGTGATTGTAATTATCTGGAATTAGACAGGTGCTCATAAATTTTAGCTTTGTAAATCAGAGTAAACAGCAAGGTAGCCTAAATGACTGGTTCAGTAAATGGTCAATAAATAAGGTGTTGCTGCCAATTACACTGTATCACATAGGGTGTTTGTGCTAGAAGCCATCTGTTCAAGCTAAAGGTGTTTGACCTTGGTTTAATGCAGCTGCTGTTTTAAACCTCACCAGGTTACATTAGGTTAGCCAATCTAAAGGCGCTTTGTTTTATATTTAATTTGCTCGAATAACTTCAGATGCTTGATATTCCAGAGAACCTAATGAGATGATGTGAAAATACAGGACATTGCTGTTGCTTTGCTAATTGCCTTAACTGACACTGGCTGGCAAACTGATGAAACAATTTGGACATGCAAATGGTCACAAACTGGGCTCAGAATAAGTTCTATTAGAAAGACAGTTTTCGCTGAATTATTTCCTCCAAATTTGAGACTTCATGAAATTTTGACAGCCCTGTTAGGTGCAGAACTGGTGAAATGTTCTTACAACAGCAGTTGGAATTGAGTGTTTCTTATTTCAGATTGGCAATTATTGTAATTATTGTTGAATAGATTGTGAAGTTAAAGTGAAGGCTTAGTGGTCTACACAATCCTGCTTTCAGGAAGCATAAAAACATTTTTAACACAAGAATCTGAATATTCCAAAATAAAATAAACAATTAAATCATACATAGTCATTTATTCATTTAATGAAACAAATCAATATTAAATGTTCAAATCTTGGACATTTAAGTCCTCTCATTAGGTACTTCCACAAAATTTCCATGGGGTTATCATGATTTGCCGGTTATTTCAAAACACTAACTTTATTTCTTTATCCACTGTTTGGTGTCACTGAGAATGTATTGTTCATCAATGGTGGCATGCTCTTTAAGCCCATATGTACAAAAAAGGGCTAAACCATGACACAACCATAACGTTTATAGATGGGAGGAGGGCAAGCAAGAATGCTGTGTTTTTAGACAAAACTGATAAGAACAATCAAGCAGCAATCCGATTTGCTGATGAGATTTATATCAAACTGAGGAAGGAAGGTGGTGGTTTTGATAAGTTAGAGTTTCTCAACATTGTTTATAGTTGTTATAGTGGAGTACTTAAGAACATTAAAGAGGCTCTATGAAACATTGTCATAGTCATGAAGCTGCTTGGAAGTAATTATTTTGCTTGACTGACCTATGTCTGATGAAAAAGCTGACATGTCCTCCTCTATCGGGTTTCCTTATACCAGAATTGCTTGCAGTTTTTCCCATTGACGATCGAGCATTTGTTGTGGTCCGGAAGTCCCTCGATACGCGAGACTACCGTTACACGGCAGGTCATAAATCCATTTCGACAGACATGCATACTTAATCTGCAATTAGTTTTTCGCTTTTATACTGCTTTGATGATTACTTTTACTACATGTCTTTGAAGCCATGGTGACTAAATTGTAAGTTGCCTCTGGTTTGCAACAGTCTTCTTCTGTCGCCTATTTTCGCTATGGAGCTCCCCCTACAGCTTTGGGGTGCGCACTGCATGGTAAACATACCCAGAGTTGCAGAGATCTGCTTTAACATAACCAAACAGAAAAAGGGTTCCGCTGATTACAAATAGTTTTTGTTTTTTACGTTGTGGAATAAAGATAACAATCTGTCTGATCTAGATTTTCGGTGCTGCCTGAAATTTTAAAGTCAGAGTTCTCAGTTGTTCGGGTTATGTGTAAGTCATGTGAAAACACTTTGTGTCAATTTTAAAGTTTTTAATGGGTACCATGTACCTTTTGGCCACTTCCCACAGGCCACATGCCACTATTGCAAAATTAAATAGTCTCTCTTTCTGGTCTCCTCAGACACCGTTCTCACCTTCTTACTCAGTTCAGCCATGATAAACTTTCAAGGAAAACGTAACGCAAACAGTCCTGTGTGTTTATAGAGGGGGATCCGTGAAGCACAACACTCCAGGTCACATGATCCCATGAGTGACGGATCTAGTTACAATGTCTGGTTTCTGAAGAGGGCAACCCCATTGGACCGTCGTCACCAGGGGCGATTCTAGAGTCTGTAGGGGCCCCAAGCAAAAATTTCCTGGAGGCACTTCTGACCACTGTTCATTACCAACAGGTTATAAATAATCTGACACCAGCGAAAAATGTATGGAACCAAAGTTGTTTATGTTCAAAATTTTCACATGGCAGAGGACATTACATAACAAAATTGTGAAAAATTTAAGTATTTAAGAACATACACGTAAATATAAAAAATGTTTTTTAAAAAAGCTAAATAAATAAATTTAAAAAAGGTAGCTATTCTGTAAACAACCCACATAATAAGGCTACGGTTTATCATCAGCTTTTAAATCACTGGTCCAAGTTAGTGCAAATGCCTTGAACAAATTGTGCTCAAAAGAACAATTGTTCACATCAGTAGAAGGTTTTTGGCATATAAATATATATAAAACAATAAAATATTGCAAATAACTATATCTCTGACCTGTATGGGCCCCTTTGTGACCAATTCACGCAGTTCAGTCTGGGTAAAAACACTTGGCCATTCTGCAGGATTCTCTGATGCTGTTAAACGTCTCATCGTAGCAGGGGATGTGTCGTGATGAGGGTCTGCAGGAGTTGCTGTCCCACTGGAGGTAGACGTTGTTGAAACTGATATGATACAGTACATACACAAAAAGAACACCAGGTATATATTGTCAGAAAGAGTCTTTACATGTACATTAATTAAAGTTAAATTTATTGTTTTATTGAACTCACAGTCATCAGCATCATCATGACTTTGAATAGATGCTTGATGTTCCTCTGCTGGTGTCTCTTCCTGTTCATAACCACCAAGTGAAGTATCGATCTTCCCACTGGAGGAGAATGTTGCTGGAACTGATATGACAGAAGAACAAAACAGAGACTATTGTAACAATGAATCTTTCCCAGTCATGTCAATGTTATCAAGCAGAATACTGGACTTACTGTTTTCATCATCAACATTTGGTTGGTGCCCCTTTTCTGTCTGTTTTGTGGTAATAAATTTGAGCAATGATCCTGAAGGGAGATAGAGATTTTTTCTAAATCCTTCTGCTTGATATTAATTGCTTAATTAGAATCCACAACTTAATGCTTAACACTGTTTTTCAATCCAAATCAATCGAAATATTTTGTGCTTCAACAAACACCCAACATACAACAGAACGACACGGCGAGCATGGTACAAATTAATTTATAATAAATACTCAATAAATAGTTCAAACAAGTAAAAATTAAGATCTACTACATATAAATCGCTGTATAGGGGTTTCAGTCCTGATTGCAATACTGAAT
>JAVQJG010122863.1:0-10420 GCA_036024015.1 Craterocephalus amniculus
GCCGTATTAATGCGGGGGGCGGAGCCCTGAGCACGGCTCAACCGGTCTGTCACGGACAGACGTTGTGTCATTGGAGCTGAGATACGGCCAGGCCGCCGTAGATCTCATAGTGAAACACCTCACTCTGTTATCAAAGAACCAAGGTTACATCAAGTAACCCCACGTTTTTAAATGTGCCACTGGGTGAACAAATTTAGTCAAAATTATGAAATATTTCATTATTAGGTTGCATTTTTAGTGCCACCTTAGCAAAGATCCCGCTAAAAAGGGCAGGATTAAAGTACTACTGTCCAAATTCCACTATTAGAAGAAAAGCAAAGACAATAAGTGTTGAAAATTTCATAACATCATCTGAGAGTAAGCACGTAGCACGTAGCACTTAGCTGCTCAGTTAGCTCGGCTAACTTTCAGCATGCACTTCATGTTTTTACTTGAAGTATTTCAGTCTTATGCTCAAGTCTTTGCTGCTGTGTGAGGACCATAGAATTTAGTCAAAGCAGCATGTTTCATTCAACGTTCTATTTTCCACTACACAATGTTATCTCCGAAGCTGTGTTTACATCTCCGGTCAGGAGATAACAAGTCGGAGTTGCAGAGCAGAGCCTTCTAAAGGCTTCCCTTGTCTTTGTAGTCTTATTTTTAGATTGTGGAAAGACGGCCTCAATTTTGGGTTTTCCCCCATAGCCGTTAAAAGTAAAATGCTTTTTAATTGGCTGTCTAGGTGTCGTCTAGCCACTGTTTGTTTAGCAGGAAGTGCCACAGGTTGTCTGTGTGGCTACTTTGCTTCTTTTTGTTTGATGACAGCAAACCAATTAGTTTGGGATTCAGCTCTGACAAAATGATCAATAACAAACACATAGAACGTGACAACTTAGACAAACAGAGAAGGAGAGATTTGGAGAGAAGAAATCCATTTCTCAGTTAAGAAGCATCCCCAAACACTTCTGCTAGAGCTTTTCTTTGCCCTGTCGTGTGTCTCCTGCAACAAAACAGAATTAATCATCTCGTGCCTCATCAATCCTTCTCTCCTTATCTTCCTTTCTTCTCTCTGACTAACCACAGATCTCTTAAGAGTTACAATAAGACAAACTTTAAGTGCCAGTGACTCCAATCAACAACTCCACCTTATATGTTGATAATGAGAGTCAACATTTCAATCCCTGTTCTGTGGAAACTGTTTAAAGCCATAAATATCCATGAGCTGGCTGGGAAATCTCCTAGTATTGTTGTGAGCCGGAACAAGGCCTGCAGGGCAAACGGGCACATTTCCCCGAGATAAATCACTCTGACCCCATGCAGGTTTGATTGCACTGCGACGAGAAACCAGAACAGGTCAGCACGGCCAGAAACAACGGCTTGCAACAAGCGGGCGAACAGCAGAATGACAAGCTTTGCACTCAACCTTCGCTTTGTCTCCTGGATGATCAACAAACTGACTAATGGCAACATTAACATCCAAACAGAAAAATCATTGAAGAAAACATTTAATAAAACACCATCTTACAGGATGATCTTGGGTTTGTTATGATAATTTAAACCAGGATAAGGAAATTATCTCTGTTTCTATGGTCACAACCAGCCTAGTGATTAAAAACATACACTCTAATGTTTAAAGCTGAATATTTAACATTGTAAATAAGATTTATCAAGCCATTTTAGACTAGTTAGTTTAGAGAAATTAAGCCTTACAGCCAACAGTACAACTGAATGGGGGGAAAAAAAACAGGAAAAGCTATGATTACTCTGAACTACAATAGGTTCATGCATTATTTCTCACATGGTCACATCAACAACAGTTTTTATTTTGTCTTTAACAAGACATAAACACTGTCTGTAGCTCTTACTAAATAAACCAAACCCTTTATTTTATCAGTTACTTTCAGGGTAATGTTATTCAAATTTTACAGCCATTATCTAAATAGCTTTTTCTCTTTTATTTAGACAGAGCAATTTCCACCATTTCTACAGTTTCCCACTTGCAATTTAGAGCACATATTCCCACTTGGCTCATAATAATTACAGTTTACAGGATGAAACTCTCTGTTGCAGTAAGGACGGTGTAGTATTACTTACATTTGTGCTCTGAAATAATATTTGCCGGACATATCAGATACATGTAAATATTTGAAAGAACTGCTTCTTGAGTTATAAACTGAATATGATGTACTAAAATCATCCAAATCTGAGGAAAAAACAAAACCTGCTTAGGTTGGACTCCCATTAAAAGTCTGAAGTGTTGAATCAGCCTCCAAACTCTCCAGATAGACACCCAATGCCTCCTGTATGCTTCATGTTAAATGAACGATTCCTTTCTGTCCTTTCTTAAGAGACTTCAGTCTGCTTTGAGGTCCCAATGGAAACTACAGCAGCAACATAACTTATACAGCACATGTCCCTCTATCATGGAGGTACAGTATATAACAGCACAGACCACTGCCACCTGCTGTGCTGCCTTCTTATGCCTCTTACTGATAAGAATTATTTCTATTTATCTCCTCGGCTGTCACCGTGTTTATCAGTACACCTGAAGTGATCACTTAGGAGTGAACTCTGGACTCTATAGTGGACGTATAACCTGACGAAAGGACAGATAGAAGACAGTGGACAGTGACGTTTGGGACAGACATAGTGATGCATAAAAGAGAGCACAAATGAAGCTAAAAAGACAGAGCCCGATCGACAAAGACAACACCCCGCAAATGATAAAACATCCCACTACATATTAGACAGGTGGTCAGATTCAGCTTGGCCTGTGGCTTCAGCAATGCCTGTTTGCCTAATAAACTAATTAGCCACAGGGTTTTGCCAGTGTTGAATGGCAAAATGGCAAAACAAGGAGTCAAGAACCCTAATTTAAAGCCTCTGCTGTGTGAAGAGCTAAAATCCCTCTCAGCTACTCAGGCTATAGCTCTTGTTCACAGCTAGAGGTGTTCTGCCAAAAGAATAATGACTGTGTCTGGTAATGAAGGTTTGTGAGTAAATGTGTTTGCCTGCAAGCACACAGACCACATGGCCGCGTTCTGGAGAGGAGGCCGGTGTCCAAACATTGGGTTTGGGCACATGGAGGATTTTTTATTGGCATACTGCAGGAGACCACAGTGTAAAACTAACACAAGCTGAGCTTAACGTCTCCTTATTCTGTGCTCCTGTGTTTTTGGCATTAAATTAAAAAACTGCGTAACCACACAGCGACCCAGGTGGAAGCAAAAAAAAACCAAATGCTGCTGTGACATTAACAGCTCCCTTAGCTGCTGTCCATGTCCACATCTATTAGAAGCACAGGTACAGTAAATGACCTCACCCCGACTCAACCAGACAATCATCGGGATTGAAAATTTAATGAGCATTGCCGTGGCGACGGTCACACCGGATGAACCTGCCGGCAACTTGGTCCAGGTTCCAGGTTAATGATTGAGGAAACCTGCAGCTGAACTTGCACTCAGGTTTAAATCCCAGGAGGAAAAATCGGAGACCTGACATTAATCAGAGTTTGGACAGACAGCAGCTGAACAGCACACACGCTGAGACAAAATCTTTTCGCCACATTTAGAAAAGCCGTGGCTCCTCTAGAAGCAGTTTATAATCTATCTAGTGTTATTGCTCTCTGTCACTGATGCAGTTTTAAGATGCCTTGTCAACAAATATCAGCAAATTATAGGCAGAAATCACAGCTTTGATCAGGATAAAACTAATTCAAGTAAACTGATGTTTGCCACTGTCACAAATTCTCTGACAAATCTTTTCAACTTGAAACATGAAGTGTTTTTTTTTCCTCATCCAACCAAAGACAGAAGTAAACATTTGCATTATGTGCATCTCAGTGCAACTGTTTTTGTCCTCTTTAAACGCAATGAAGGACTCTGTCCAGACAAATAAGAAATAAGAATAAGCGCACATCAACTTTAAAGAAGACAATCATTGATTCACTGACAGTAAAACAAAACCTAAAATCCATCGAAACTGCTAAAAGTTTCCTCTTCACATATGCAGGTCTCAATCCAATGGCGTTATTCATATTGGTAGTTACAAGTTTAAGTTTAGTTTCCCACCACAAAGCAATGAAAACTAAACCTGAGACTTCATGCTTCTAAATGGTTTCATCTCAGGGAACAAATAAGTATGAAGGAAATGATCAGAGAGGATGGAGATGGTTTCTCTGCCACTTCATGTTGAAAATACTATTATTTATTTATCCATCCTCTACTCACTCATTCCAATGCAGCTCAGTTATTTATTTAAATGTATTCACATTTTATTTATTTATTTCTTATCCATCTTCTTTTTTCAATTTATTTTTTAATTATTTAGCTTCTTATCTGCTTACTCATCTCTATATATATTTATTCATTCATCAACTTTTCTTATCTATTCATTTACTCAGGAAGCACTCAGGCATAGCAACAAGAACCTTTGTAACATTTATTTCTTTAAAACAAATAACAATAACTGTCAATCCTCAGGTAAAGAAAGAAAGGCCATCCTCTGAAGTTCTGCGGCGTACAATTTAACATCAGCTTTGCCTTTTCTAAAGCTCCCTGCGTCTGTTTTTACACAAGCAAATTATCCAGTCACGGAAAATGTGAAACTTTATAAACTATTAATGTCATGAGCTTGATTCCTACAGTAAGTTCATCGTGTGGACAGATCTGCTAGACAACGGTTCGTCAACATGTTGATGATCAACACCTTTCCGAGAAACATCTCTGACCTCCCACGCTTTCTTTTCAGCTGGTTGCTTCAGTCTAACATTTTTCCATCACATATCTCGTTCTTTTCACCAGAAACGGGTCTGCAAACAAGCACAAAGCAACTAAATGATGTTCAATAATTTAAGAAAACGTTACTCTGATTAAGGATTTCTCAAAATAATAGTCATTATTTCCTCACTGCAGTGGCTTTAAAATACTATTAGAATATTATGCTCACAAGGTCAAAGCCAGTCATTTTATTAGAACCTCTAATAAACAACCAAAAGAGGATAAAGTGGCCCATCAAGTTTATGGTTTATACTGTGCATATTTACAGTTTAAAGTTTTCTGTGAGGCAGTTTGAAATAATTACTTTCAAGATTTCATTAATAACTTAACTTCAGTCCATTAAAACTTGCAGTAGTTTAAAGATGTAGTTCAGTTTTACTTCATTAGTTCAATTTTAATATCTCATTAATGGATTTTTCTATCCAACATTACATTTATGTGACAGATGTAGAATGTGGATTCCTTATTCGTGAGTTTAGATTACAAATTGAGCAAGGTGGTGGGGTTGTAGTTCACCCATAAGGAGAAGAGACTTCATAAAATAGAGAAAACCTACAACAGCGATCTGAGCAACCTGCAGGTATGGGAAGTGAAAGCAGGATGAGTATGGGTTAGCTGGGATAGCAGTAAGTATAATATGATGGCAGGTGGCGGCAGATAATCCTCGGATGTTGCAAACTAGTTAATATTTCATGTAAAAAACACAGCATGAAGGGATTTTAAACATGAAAGACTGTGGTGGTAAAAAAAAAGAAAATAATAATTGTAAGGTTTTGCAAATCAAGGCAGAATAAAGAGAAATAATCAGCAGATCTCACAATGAGATCAATGCAGAGTCAGACTTGGATGAACTCATTGCACACATGTAGCATAATGCTTGTCTCTGGACATCATTTCAAACATGCAGGTTGAGGTTTGAACCTTGGATCATGTCGACACCTTGATTCTTTTCCTTTCCAGCCACTGTGTTTTAGATTCATTGCTGTTTGGATTCATCGTCCTGCTGCACCAGTCAGTTTCAGCCAAGCTTTAGCTGTCAAGACAAACAGCTTTTGGTCTTCAGAGGAGTTCACGATCCAGTCAGTGACTGTAGGGTGTCAGATTTGGCTGCAGAGGAAGCCCGCACCATCAGCCCTCCACCACCGTACATGAAAGTTGGTGAGAGCGGATTGTGTTGGCAAAGCCATGCTGCCATGTTCTCTCTCCTGCAACCCTTCCAATCAAGCCAAGCCTGCTTCTGTTGCATGGTCATCAACTTTAACATTTAACACTAACCGAAGCCTGCAGAGTCTGACATGTCATATCCCCTGCAAAGTCTGACCTTCTGGTGAACCTACGAAGATCAGGTCTAGTCATTTAATGACTATTTAATGACTATCCAGAAAGGTATTGATCGAAGATTTGATGCAGTCCTTTGGTTTCACATAGGCTATTTGTTATTATTTGGCTAGTATGTATGAATATATGAATGTATGACAATCAGATTGCTTAAACTCAGTGTTAGTGAAGCGCCTTGAGATGACATTATGAATTGGTGCTATACAAATAAATTGAATTGAATTGACATAAAAGTCCACTAAGAGAATATTATATATATATATAATTATATATATATTATATTATAACGTCAAACCATACGGTCTACTCTTACAAACACCAAATATGACTTCCCCATGATATTGCCAAATAAAACCTGCAATAATTAAATAAAAAGCACTATAATTTGATCTAAAAAAGAAAAGGGTCTTTAAAATATGATCCTTCTTAAGAAATAGGGGAGGGGCACTAAACTGGAATAAATACGAAAATTCAATAAATTCATAAAAATCATATTCATGAGTGCTACTGCACAGGACAGAAAAAGACGTTTTTATTCTTTAATTCTTCACTGGTGTGGTTCTGTCTCCAGCCTGAGGGAAGCAGGTCTAATCATTTGTGCAGAGGGATGTTCGTGTTTCCCACGACGGCCCTTTCCTCCCTACCTGATGTGTGTGAGCAGCAGACTCTGAGGCCTATCACTTCCCCAGTCACCAATCTGCTTAACTGGGCTAAATCTTTAGTTCCAACGTTTCCAAAACTAGAAGAAAACGTTAAAACCTATTCAATGAATTCAGTAAAAGACACTTTTTTGGTCCACATCACAACCCTGCAACAAGGCATCGGTGCTCTACTTATCACAACTTTCACACAAACATTGTGCATCTTATTGTCTAAAACTATGCCGAGGTATTTGCATCTCCTTTTCTCTACCGTTGATATTGAAACGTGATGGATAGCGAGGGAACTTCCGAAATGGTCATTGTCTTTGGAGGTGCATACGGGCTTCATCGCACCACTGGGCCATGCCTGTCCTCATCACCACGCAGCAGACTGACAACTACTGCATCGTCTGCTCAATTTGGGAAGCGCCTGTTGTCATGCCGACTCCCACAGATTGACATCTGTCTCGTGAATAATCTTCCTTCAGTGTAATATGATGAATCATGAGAAAACAGATGTATTCGCATAACCCTTTCCAGCGATGAACGGCAACCGTTGCTTCTCTCTAATGTCGCTCTTCTTTGGCAGAACAATAAAAACAAGTGAAGCAAATGAATTTCTAATTAGACACTGAAGTTAAGTATTGATTTCTTTGACAGCTCTCATCAGCACAATGGAGCAGAGCCCTCTAGACAGCGACGGCTTTGGCACTTATGATTCCACAATGTTTGAAATCAGACAGATTCACAGCTATGCCTCTATTTACGTCACAATAAATAAGCAAAAAGGAGGCAGATTGGAGACATCAGCATGATATCTGTGTACGGCACGATTTTAAACTGTAGACATCACGGTCTTGCACGATAATTCCCTGCTTTCAGGTTGGTTGATTTTGTCTTAATAATGAAATAGTGGTTTCATTTAGAGGGAAATTGTTTGGAAAAGTAAATGCTGGGTCCTCAGCATGTCAGGCCAAATTTATTTATAAGCATATTTAAAAACAACATAGGTGGATGAAAGTGTTGTACAACTGTGCAAAAGAGATATCAAAGTAATGAGACAAGAATGAAACTAATATTCAGCAAGAAATGCCAAAAACTCAATCTGGTTAAAAAGTAAGAGATCAAAAATGAGTCTTAGTACAAAGAGGGGAGGCTGTACAACAGAAAAAGCTCTGTCCCGTCTTAGTTTCAGCCTGGACCTCGGGACAAGAAGAAGAGAGCGGTGTGGAGTTAAAGACCGGTGTGTTAAGAGGGGACTACCCCTTTTAAAGACTTCATCAAAATCTTAACATCAACTCTAAAACAAACATTGAGCCACTTAATGAAGCCAAACAGATGAGACGTGGTGCCAGTTAACAACCGGGTGCCGGCATTTTGGACCAACTGTAGACGGCTCAGAAGGGACAAATCCACACCTGAATCGATGCTTCTGCAGTCGTCAGGTCTTAAAGAAATGAAAGTGTCAGAGACTTTCCAAAAATCAGAAAAAGGAGGAAAGAAAATACTTGATTTTGTTAGAATTCTGAGCTTGATAGAAACTTCGTCTGACTAAGAAGTTTTTATTATATCGGTGCAAGGGACTGAGATCCCATTTCTGGGTAATGGCAGCCTGGAGGCCCGATCAACACCACTTATTATTCTCACAACATGTTTGGCCGTCCAGGACTCAACATCCTCTAAACAGTCTTTCAAGGAGTTTTGAAATGTCTGGTTGCTTCGCTTCAGAGGGATGTAAATCTGTGGATCGTCTGCATAGCAGGGACATGAGGTGTCTTGTTTGTAAGAAACACAACCTAAAGGAAGCATGTAACTAGAAAAAGGATTGAGCCTATAATGGTTCCCTGGGGAACCCCTCAGGAGAGGGTGGCAGGGACCAATGATAACTGGAACCATACTGGTACAGTTTACCAGGAACTTAAGAGCCAGATATTCTTCTCGGGAAGTGGTGGAGACCAAGAGTGCAAGTGTGGAGAAATTTTAAAAACTATCATATATACAGATTTACAAACACAAATACATCAAAGTATTCTAAATCTGATGCTTATAATAATATCAGCGCCAGTATCCAGGTGTAGTATTTTTGCATGATTACGATATGAGCGAATAATCTCAACATGTCACCTTAAAATCGATCATGTTATTAATATCAGCAGAAGCAGAGATAGTTGTACCACTATGCAGGTCTCAGTGGAGTAAAGGAGGGGTGAAGTTGTAATCCTTGTTTATTCTGCAGTGGATTACAGGAACGCTTTTTCACACTGATTGTGGAAACATTTTAGTCAGAGATCCCACAATGGAAATGAAAATATCAGAAGTGTGTAGTGAATAAAACCTCAGTGAAAATGCTCAGTGACGTCCTGCCACTCGTCCCCTCAGCTGAGCCTGTGGCGGCCATACTCTGATCGCTGCTTATGTAATCTGACGGAGATAAAAAGAGGAGGAGGACGGTCTCCACACAGACACACACCGCTCCCTCTGAGCACCAGCTTCTCCCTGTTCTTCCTCCTCCTCTCGCTGTCGTCTACGACACATCTCTGTTTCAGACATCCTGCAGTCTTTACATCTCCCATCAGTGGGGATATATTACATGTTGGTTATGTATAGAATGCATGAGAGAAATCAATGTCCTCGGCCAACACACACACAGTGTTTACATTTCCGATCCGGCTCCCGCGGGAGTGCAGATCTGGAAAATGAAAAAGTGTGTATACAGTATAATGTAATTTTTCCAAGATTTGCTGTACTGTTATCACCGATGGACGTTGTCTCTTCTTGTTTATAAGTGAGTGAACACCAACGCAGAGATGTCATCTTTGATTTTAACCTCGGGCTTTTTGCACGAAGAATAAAAAAAAACATTAGCATTTTTTCTCTTTGGAAAATTATAAGAAGAAGAATAGCTGTTTATAAGTAAGTGATTAGGATGATAGTTAATAATATGGCAACAACAGTGAACACATTAACCAAGTGGTAAAGACAGCTTAAGCAGATTTCTTTCCACAAATCTTTACATATAATTAGAATATTCACTGAAAATGTGACATTATTTCGCTTTAAAGTCCCAGTCTATAACTTTTCCACCTTAAAACTGCTTTTCAGACTCCTCTGATGGCACAGTGACATCTATTGTGTGCATTTCTAGAGCCGTCACTGCCCAGCAGCCGCGCTAAGAAACCGCAATATAGAACTTTAACATCTGGGACGCTGCCCGAGTTTCACTTTGCGCTACACGCTAGAAAGTGAACGTAAAAACACGCCGGCAGATTCAGCAAAAAGAAACTAAGGACAGCCAAACAAGAGCAAGAGATATAATTACAGTTGAGAAAAGATGGTTTTTCACTGTCTGGAGAAGCCCAATGTACAGTTCGGATGCACGATGGATGCTAAGCTAGCCGTTGATGGGGGGGCGCATTACTGAGAAAATAGTTAAAGTTACATAGTGGATGTTTAAATCTCAATTTACATCATGTTTATTTCACTTTTCGTACCAAATACATTTAAATTTTAATAAATTAAATCAATATTTGCTTTTTGTTTAATCCTATTTTTCTTGGTAGTTACTCCTGACTCTTTAAGATACTTCATTTCTATCTAAAAAAATTATTTTGCTTAATATGTTTTGCAAATAATTTTTTTAATAAATTTATTTTTGAAAGTTTCTTCATAACCCATGTATTACTT
>JAVQJG010122865.1:0-13134 GCA_036024015.1 Craterocephalus amniculus
AGTCAGAAAAATGGCAACAATTATTGTTTACTTGCCTAGATTTAACGTAAATGCAGCGTGATGGCATCACCAGACTCAGATCTGTGAGCAACGCAGCTGCCAGCAGAGGATCAGACACGAGTTTTCTTGGCGATGTGAAAGGAGCCAAATGCCGATAGATCGCGGGTTAACGCGGCTTTGAAAAACCCGTGTCGACGCGCTAATTTCAGTGTGAAAGTGGCTTTTGTGTTTTATTTATTGCTTTGATGTCAACAATGTCAAACAGTAATAAGAATGAAAAAAACATGAGAAAATAGCTTTAAAATAAAATAAACTTTATTGCATTGTTCTTTCACACA
This sequence comes from Craterocephalus amniculus, assembly GCA_036024015.1. Taxonomy (NCBI): domain Eukaryota; kingdom Metazoa; phylum Chordata; class Actinopteri; order Atheriniformes; family Atherinidae; genus Craterocephalus; species Craterocephalus amniculus. Next base: position 339 of record JAVQJG010122865.1, read on the forward strand.
TTAACAATGTGCTTTTATTACTTAGTGTTTAGCCGAGATTTCATCTGCAGTGAAACATGCTGGTAAAAAGGCAGAAATCCAGCCGGAAATCATGGCGTCTTTGCTTAATCATCACTGAGAGCTTTATTCTTGCATCGAACAATGTTTTTAAAAATGTAACATTTATATGACAATCGGTCAAGTGTTTTAAAAGATTTGCTCCATCACTTCTTCATATCTGCTTTTCAAACCAGCTGACCGGACCTGGAAATGTTTTTATCAGGTATGTGAACGCAGCTGGTCCGTCTCCATACGGCAGACCTTCGGAGTAGATTCTTACAAGTGAGGCTTAGGCTATGCGTAGCATGAAAGAGCTTTTTCTTGGTTCGAAAAAACTCAGGAAGGAAAAATTGATCTCCTCTAAATTAAAAATCTGATATAAATATTTTTCTTCACTGGTTTTGTTACACAAAGCCAGAATGCGCACATCACAGCAATGCTCATTAAAGTCTTTGCTATTAAGGAGGTAGAAGAAGTTTCAGGGTGTGGTCCAGGGCAACTGCAGTCAGGCCCCACACTCGATGCTTCCCGTTACGAAACACCGGCAGTGTGTATCCATACTTGTCACCAGTACGAAAGTGGGTGTAGCCACGGTTCTGGGGATTGCACAGGTGTGCCACGGACAAGGTGAAGATTTCCTCCACCTGGGAAAACAAGCACACAATCGGTTATGATTTTACAAAAAAGTGCAAGTCTTGCATTTGGTGAGTCAAGTCTTTAGCAATAGCTCTCCCTTTCTCTCCTCTTTTCTTTAGAAACTGGCAATTTTACATTCATTTTCAGTGCAGTTCTTTGTACAAGAACGTTTTGAGAGGAATGTGGGTTTTTTGGTGTCTGATTATTAAGCCATTTAAAACTGACCTCTGAATCATTCAAGTACAAAAAGTAAAAAGAAAAACAGCAAACTCAAAGAGATAAACCATAACTACACGAGACAACTTGACATTTCTTTGCACATACAAAAAGGAGCAACAACTGAACAAATCTGTCCAGGACAGTATGAATATGAACGTCAAATAAGAGAGAGAGAAAAGAAGGCAGTCAGGTTAAATCCATCTCTATCATGTCAGAAGCACAACCTCTGGTCAGTACATCGCTATTTCTACACTTTTGAAATGTAGGTTGACTGTACCTCCTCAGGGTTTGGTTTGAAAGTCAGCTCTTCTAGAGGTCCGAGGTTAGCCAGCACAGGAGCAATCATCATTCCTGACTGGAAATTTACACGTATGCAGAGAAAAAACAGAATAATGAAAGTACGTTTTAAACCCTCAAAAAAACAAACAAAAAAAACATCTTATTTTTAATGTTAAATGATTGTGATGGATAATTTCCAAACAAAGTCTCCATCAGTATAAACAGAAAACGTACAAAATTTGTGTTCCTGCAGTTTATACAGAGACAATTTAACAAAAACACTAGATTTTTCAACATCAATTCTCCATTATTTTTACTATGAATTATTTAATATTCACAAATTAATCAAGAAATGATGAATGTCTTATTAAAAGAAAATTATATAAACATCGTTCTGAAACGTCATATTTTATTGAAACAGCATTTGGCAAAGAAGACAGCAGGTTAAAAACGAATAAAGCTTTAAATGAATTAAAAAAACAGCCGAACTCACCGTATCCCTGAGAGGCTTCATGATACCCCAAACCCTCTCAGCTCCTACATGAACACCCAGCTCCTCCCAAGCTTCCCGCAATGCTGTGGCCACCACATCTTTGTCTGTTGGATCACTCTTTCCACCAGCGAAGCTGGAAAAAGCAGAATAACACATACAGTCCTCTGATAAGCAACTATAAACACTGTAAAAACTGTGGAATTTTAGCTGCACGCTAACCTGACATCTCCTTTGTGTCGGCCCTTCAGAGTGCTGGAGCGCAGGGTGAAAAGAAATGCAGGTTCCCCTCCCACAGAGCAGAGACAGACCAGGATAGATGCCCATCTCCCCCGGTTCTTTCCACGCGTCTGGCTTGCTCCTTTTCTCACCTTGTCCATCTCGTAGAGGTTGTGGTTGGACGCCAGGGTTTGTCGACACCGGCTTTCATTTTCAGGGGATAGGCAGTCCCTCCAGGTGTCTGCAACACTAGGGGCAGCCTGATGAGCAGCTCTGGTTTGGCACAAACTGAAGGGTAGTGATTTACAGTGAAACTCATTTAAAGTCCATAGCCTGCATGTAGACAAACAGAATGGACTAACAGCATGCCGTCTGTGGTTTAGACGGCTTTGTGGAGGGGTGCATTGAGTTTTACTGAGGCAACTAAGTGGAGGGTGGCTTAAATCCAACGGACTTCTCCAGTGCAGAAGGAAAGTGCTCTTGATGAAACAGTCCCAGAAGGTTTTTAAAAGATAAGACACTTGTTTGGTTTGTGCAGAGACCTGAGGGTGACGATGGTGATGGCTTAAAATGGCTTTGGCTGGGAGGCTTTCAGAGGAGGCATATCTTAACTTATAATTGTCACAGTCAGAGCTGAAAGACGCCAGCTGTATGGAATGGGATGTAGTCCTTGTTGATAATGATGATCTTGAGCTTATTCCACTTTTTGCTGCATACCACTTGTCTTTTACATGTGCTGCTCGCTGCCATCCTGCTCCTGTGTGTTCAGAGGAAGCTGCCAGGTGGGATTCTCTCAACAGCAGCAATGGTCGCGTGGGACAAACCCAAAATGGGATTTGTAGACCCCTAAACATCCTATTAAAAAGAAACAAATAAACTATGACAGTCTGAACAACATCAGGTTCAACTGAGCTTATCAGCTTGATATACTAACATGGATCATGTTAAACTGAACCAAAAGCTGCTCCTCTACCTGTAGACAAGAGAGGAACTGATTACATTTAATACAAAGAACATTGATTACTCAGTAGGTCTAAACTAAGCTCAACTAATTGCAAACATGAACTAAAAGTTAAAGAAAAAAGCTCATTTAAAATACTTAAACGTTTCGTTAAACTGAAGCTTAAAACAAATGCTAAGGGATAATAGAAAACATTGTCTATCCTCCGGCTAAACTTTGTAGCTAAAGAATGAAACGTTGACATGAAGAAACCGCTGCTGCTAATCTATCTGTACTTCTTTAACTACAGAAACATCTCACAGATTACATTTAATTTATTAACTAAAAACTAAAGCTGATTTGGTGGCTGGCAAGTCAATCTTTTCCTCCAAAACGAACTCTGCGCTGTTTACGCACGCGGACTAACCGGCTAAACTAGCATGGAAGCTAGCAAAACAGACAGCTAGCATGCTAATGTTATTCGTAAACCAAAGCATGGATTTTACTTTGGTTAATGGCAGCTATTTCACCACATGAAGTCCCACATGTATCAGTGAGCTGTTGATAAAAACATTAAGTACCTTGAAAGCGGAAAAAGCTCACCTTGAGAGTGATATCCCGAGCGGCTACTCTCAACAAGCTAGCCGGCTGCTGCTAATCAATGAGCCTGGGGAGCTTCAGGAGCGTCAGTGCTGCGCTGTCTGGACGTCAAACTTCAGTCACTTTGTAACAATTAAGTTCGTTTTTTCGTCAAATAAGTAAAAGGTGGGGCTAAACAAAATATTCAGACTATTTAGTAGTGAGATCACTGGAAAAATCCCCGAGTGTTTGCTATTTACATCACATGGAAACTGTGGATAAACCAGTCCGTCTTGTACAAACTGTCTGTCTAGTTCTTATCTGAAGTAGATAAAAGTTTTCATCATTATCATAGTTTTTCAGAGAAGTTAACCACCAGCTTGTTCTTTTTTCTCAACATCATGACTTTTTTATTTTAAAGTTTTTATGTTTTTATGTTTTGCTTACTTGCTCAAAACACCTACTTTAATTATGTGGAAACTGGGAAACACCAGTGACATATGTGACAAAAACTCCTCACCACACCTGTTCAACCAGCCCCACCCTAAACCAAAGCTACTTTAGTATTTGAGCAGCATGTGATTGGCCTGAACTGCCATTTTAGCCTTTCAAACCCTGAGTATCTCAGCCTTTCTTCCCAGCACCACATGGCTTCAACTTGGCCTGAAGAGGACAACTTTGCGTGCTCGGTATGTCTGGAGGCGCTGAAGGACCCTGCCACGCTCCCATGTGGTCACTCATACTGCTTGACTTGTATCCAAAACCACTGGGACAAAGGAGGCAGCAAGGGTCAGTACACCTGTCCCCAGTGTAGGCAGGTCTTCAACCCTCGACCCTCGCTGGCAAAGAGCACGATGCTTGCTGAGGCCATGGAGAAGCTGAGGACCAACAGCTTCAAGCAGAGCTCCTTCACAGCAGCGTCCTCTGCCCCGCCATCCATGCCCATCTATTTGGAGGTCCTACCACATATCGGGCCGAGGAAGGGCAGCGTGTACCCGCAGCTTCCCACAGTGGAGCCCAGGTCATGCCCTCAACACAACCGACCCCTGGATCTGTTTTGCCATGATGACAAGGATTGTGTGTGTGAGCTTTGCTGCCAACATGCCCACAAGGGCCACCGTGTGCTCAAGCCACAAGAAGAGAGAAAAGAGAGACAGGTATGAAGCTGGAAAAGATTTTTGTTTTCACGTGGATAATGTGCTGTTTTTAGCTCCTTTTATGAATGTCTTGTTGCCGAAAAGGATTGTCACAGTTGCAGGGTTTTTCCAGACTGTCTTAACTCGAAAGGCTTGTAAAACAAGAGTCCAGACGTCTCACACGTGGAATTTTTTTTCTTACTTTCCATGATGATTTCCTGCTAAAATTATTTCCTGTCATTCACTTAATCAAAGGCCTCACTGTTCAACAGTCCCTGTGTCCTGTAGTCACTTAACTATGGCCTGTGTTTGTAGAAAGAGCTCTTTCAGATGCAGGCAGAGGTTCAGAGAAGAATCCAGGAGACTGAGAGGAAGGTCCATGAGTTCCCACATGCTGCTCGTCAACACAAGGTCTGTTCACGCTGTCATTGCTGCAGAGGTTTCTTCATTGGAAATGTTTTAGAAATACTTGTTAAAGTCTTCTCACTGTTATTTTATAATATCTTTATCTTTTAATTGTGTACACACAGGCCTTGGTACAGGCTCTGGAGCAGGAAAGCTCAGATTTGTTCTCTGAAATGGTCAAGAACTTGAATCTGACGGGGACTCAAGTTGGTGAGCTCCTTAGCTCTCATGAGACGGCGTTAGGCAGCAGTGTGGAGGGGCAAATCCAGAAGCTGGAGCAGGAAGTGGCACAACTTCGCTGGAAAAGTGAAGAGCTGAGCCGGCTGGCTAACATGCAGGACAACATCTGCTTTTTGAAGGTAAGGGGTGTGAATCAGGATGCTGCTACAAGCGGATTTCTCTGGAAGTTTAGGAGTAAAGAATTTTCTTTTATAGTGACACTTCTTTTCCTTTTTTTTCTTAAAGAATTTCCTCCTCATGGAGTCGTTGGATCAGACAGGTGTGACGGGAAATTCAATACTAAGTCAGGATGTTACAGCCTCCATCCGCTCTGTCATGAAGGAACTACAAGAGTCAATGCAGGACCTCTGCAAAGCCTCTGTGGCCAAGATCGCCACCTTAGGTTGGACCTTCCCTCCTCTTCTTCTGTTTCTTCTTTTTTCCTCTTCTATTCTTGTGAAGGTCAAAACCTCCCTTTTTTTTTCTTTGTAGTAAATCTTGATGCGGCGGCTCCAACCTCCAGCAGTGTGGCAACAGCAGCTGCAGCACTTACTCATAACTCTGATCAGGCCGTGGAACAAAACACAGGTTAGATAACTTCATCCAGTGCAACATTGGGACACTGACTTCTAGCTGAGCTGAGAATCCATTTGTTTTTAATGCAGAAAACGGCCTTGGACATGTTTTTCATAACCTTTCCCTGTTTTTATAGGATATGAATCCAGAACAAACCCTCCGCCTCTGCCGCCACCACGACCCCAAGGCAAGTTACTTTCAGTAGATAACACAGAACGACTCCCACGGTTTCTATTTTGCATAAATTTCTCAGTGTTTTCCCTCCAGCTGCTGAACCTTTAACGTCTGGAGGTTCTGTGAGTTGTCAAGGTAAGATTTCTAGCATTTACATAAAATGACCAGGAGCTGAGATGTCCTTTGGTTCACTTGTTCCCTGTTTTCTCTCTCCTCACCTGAATGAAGCCTCAGCCCCACCTCCACCCCTCGCTCCTCCTCGACTTCAAGGTGAATACAAACATTTTATAAAATGTTTTCATGCATACGGCATGTGGAAACCTTTCCTCTAAAAGCTCAAAGTAGGCTGTAAACAACTTTCTGAAATCTGCACGTAGGTGTTTCCTTCCACAGTTAGCTACTGACCTTTGAGTGCTTCATAAAGTGGCAGTAAAAGCTGAGAGGCACTTCCTGTGACGCTTTTTTAAAATTTTGCCCATCATGTTTATAGTTGCAATAATCTAATCCTTTATTTATTTTTTTTATTTTTTTTCTGTGCTGTAAGCTTCTGGAACAACAACACCACCTGGGCTTGTGAATCCTGAGCCAAAAACCAGAGAAGAAATGTTGAAATGTGAGTTTTCCTTCCTCCACGATGTTACCCAGAATCTAAAGCAGACCATAGACTCAAACATCCATTAAGCTTTATGCTTTTTCTTTCAGTTCGCTTTGAACCCACCATGGACTCCAACACGGTATATCGCCACATGCAGTTGTCCGATGACGGGCATAAGACCACGATGCGGGCCGAGAACTTGAACCCACCAGACCACCCTGAGCGGTTCATCTTCTGGAGACAGGTTCTCTGTAAGGAGCCCCTGGCAGGAAGTCCTTACTACTGGGAGGTGGAGTGGACCGGCCAGAAGGTGCATCCTAAGACATTAGTTTAACAAAAAAAAAAAACCCACTAATTTGATGTCTGTTAACTGTATCATCCAAAATTTTTATCTATTTTATTTTTATGGGGGTAGGGGGCTTTTGAGACCCTTAAATACCAGATATCTAATGAAACTTGTGTGGATTTTTTATATGACTCCGTGGCTCTTATTTCTGTTATTAACAGGGCAAAATATAACTTTTTAAATTGGATCTCTTTTCTAAATCATAGGCATTAAATTGACTCATTTTCAGCCTGGTGTGTTGTATGGCTTACTCATTTCCTTTCTGTTTCTGCTTGTCCCCACATGCAGATCACCATTGCCGTTGCTTACAAGGAGATGGAGCGTAAGGGTTCGGATGATAAAAGCCGCCTCGGCCACAACGCTCTGTCCTGGAGCCTGTACTGGTCTGGGACTGGATTCTCCTTTTGGCACAACAACCAGGAAAAACTGCTGGGCTCACCTAAAGCGAGAAGGATTGGTGTCTATCTGGATCAGCATGCAGGGATTTTGAACTTTTACCGCATTGTTAACAATCAGGCTATTCTCATTCATCAGCATCGGGCTCAGTTCAACGGCCCGCTGTATCCCGGCTTCAGGTTGTGGGGAGGAGTGGGAAACACGCTGAGTGTTTGCAGCCTGGACTGAGCTGATAGAGGCGAAATTCTGTTGGCTGTTGACGTAGCCTGCTAGGGTGGTTGGAAATATTTGAAACATTGTAATTTTATTAAGGTAATACATGTTTTCTTGCTCTGATTGGGGATGTATGCTTTGCAAAATGTTCTTCCTACACCAAACCGAATTTATGTAATGTAAACCTTCAAATTTAAGTAAATTAAAGTATATTAAGCATACTGCTCCTTTTTTGTTATTGACTGAAGTATTCCCAGCTTATTTCTTTGTGCAATATGGAGGCAGTTCTGTAATGATTTTGCTTATCTACACTGTTTAAAGTGATGAAAGGAAAAACACGACGCCAACTGGGATGCCAGTGAGAATTCAAACTCAGTCCTCATTTTGATATTTGTATAATGCATTATTTTTCCAGAGTTTTCTTTAAACAAAAAAACTAATACTTGCATAAGAAATCAAACATACCCATTATATAGTCATATTTTTGTAAAATGTTGCGTTACAGAAGGACAGAGGGTAAAAATGAATAATTTTAAACTGAATACCTTCACCAAGACTGAATGAATAAGAAAAAAAGAGAGATCACCTTTTAAAATGCTCAGAAGTCCTGTTAATGAACTTCACTGTAAAATCTAACAAGTTGGATTTACTAAAATAAAAAATTTATCTTTTTAAGAGAATATGGAAGCTGAAAAATACATATTGATAAATATATGGGATTTTCTAAGTTGATACGGCTATGTAAAAAGGATTTACGTATTTTATGGACGTAGTGTATATATGCTTATGGATATGGAGAATTTATGTGGTGAATATATTGATAATTATATTGACGATATATATAAATAAAGAAACCATAAGTTGAAGGTAGTGGAAATTCAGCCCCAATTTTCAAACTTATGAGTTATTTATAGTATTTTTTTCTTCTTCTTTTAATTTTTGTTTGTACTTATACAGAATTTTTCTCTGAATATTATTTGAAAATAATTCAAAATAAATTCAACCCTAAAAATACTCTAAAAATGGGATTTTTGAATCTGACTGAGCCAAATTCAGTGATGTGATTTTATAGAAGGTAAATAAAGTCTGATTCTGAGTCTGCAATAAATACATGAGGTTGTGCAAGAAACTTGTGATCAAAACCATGTAAATAAGAGACAGTGCTGCACAAAAACAGCTGCCTATATAAAACTGCTTTTAAAGGAGCTAAAAGCAAAATTTTACGCTGCTAGGTGGCGTACTGAGGAGCTGTCTCAAACCAAAACAAAGCCTGTGTCAATCAATGCCTCTCTAGCTCAACCCCAACCGAAAAACCACGCCCCTCTTTAAAAAAAAAAAGTCAACTCCTCTTCGACTCAAACAGTTTTACTTTATTTATTCATTTTAAACAGAGAGCATGTTTCAAATTATGTAGGCCTATAAAACAGTATAATTATCTATTTTCTAAAACTAATGCAAATATGAATAGTTCAAGATGGGGTGTGCTTGTGCAATACAACATGAGCTCATCTAAGAACCGCAGCTTATTCTCGTTATGATCCAAAAAATAAAAATTTTAAAGCAAGCCATTTTTATTTTTAATGCAGCTTCTTAGAGCAGCAGCAGCCTGTCTGCAGCAGCAGGTAGCAGCGAGTGGCTACCGTCTGTGGAAGAGGAAAAAAGAGACGTGGACGAGGTGGAATCCGCTCCGTGAGTCACGTACTAGAAGAAGAGCAAACTGGAGTCCTTTTCGGTCTCGCCGCTCTCTCCACCTTGAGAATGCCAGACAGATATTAATCCGCGTTTTGTCCCTTTCCTTGAAAAATAAAGTTGTTTCTTGGAGGTAATATTGGCTCCTCGTCATCTTCGGTCGGACGCTTTCCACTTCTACCGCCGTGAGTCTACGCATGTGCGCGTGTTCGTACATGGACGTACATGCACGCGCAGCCGGGCGGGCTAGTAAACATAGAGCTTGCGATCAACACACAGAGGCGCTGTGTGACGTCGCGCTATACTACAGATGAAAACACACACCCAGTTCTTCACAAAAAGATTTTTTAATTCCTTCAGTGTGAAAAAAATGAATTTCGCTTTTAGCTCCTTTAAACACTGCCATGACACTTTTCACGCAACCAGAGATGACATGAAAAGTGAAGGACTGAAAGTCTGACTAGGCAAATGAGGCTGCCTCATCATTAATAGATATTTTAACAAATACATTTTGTTTTCTTTACACTGAAACTAAATGTTTGTGAAGTCAATATGCTGAGTGAAAACGTTTTCCTATCCTGAACTATTTTCCTCACATGAGGGGCTTTGGAGGGAAAGAGTCAAGGGTGACATGAGGTGAATTTTACATTTTACTCTAAATATCAAAACAATAAGAAAGTCCAAAGGTTTATACAAAGAATAACCTTAAATTTGAATTCTTTAAATTGAAGAAATACAACTTATGTTTTTTTTTTTTTTACATTGATTCAGATTATAATTTATTCAACCTTTTGCCCCTTAAGGATCCAACAGCCCTGGGACGGGCCCTTTTCCCATTGGATGACATTCGGCTAGGATCCGTAAGGGGTTTATGACTTATTTAGGTTTAGTATTACTAATAACTAGATTAAAATGAAATTAAATCCACAAAAAAATCTGTTCTACTGAGTTAGATTTTAGTTTGGAGGAGCTCCACTTCCACCTACACCAATGCTCTGTCTCATTTTTACCACTCAGTTTGAACTAATGAAGTTGGATGAGTCTCCTATTACCCATGCAACATCTCTTCATCGTGGTATTTTTTCCAGTACTTTTGTTCACAAACATACAGAACAGGTTATGAATACCAGCCCAATGTTACAGCTTGTAACTAATATACTGCTGATCGTATCTTTGATCCCCACAGCGAACTGACCTGGATGACTAAAGCTCCCTATCCATCCTGTACTTATCTCTAATACCATCAGTGCTCCCACATGATTTAGAGCGAACCTTTTCATTTGTAAGAGGTCTGTTTGTCCGTTGTCTTTATTCATTATTATGAACAATCCCTGTGATTTATTTAAAATATATTACCTCAAATTCTGACTTTTTAAGTTGTTAGATTCTTGCAGGAAACTATTGTGACTTTCTTTTCTTATTTCATATGTTCTTAAAATGGGTGCCATCCTTTGTGTTAGCCGGTAATCCAACACTATTCATACTGTTGCAGGGTATTGAAATTCCCACTTTCCCCAAGGTGGCAACAGCTTGTCATGTCCTGCCCTGATTAGGTATTTTTATCAATTATTTACAATAATCACTGATGAGATGTCGTCTTCTAACATTTTCTGGGTGCTGAACATCCATCATGTAGCAAAAACTACTAGTTTAGAAAAAACTTCTTCGCTGCCATTTCTTCATCCACAGAGGGAATTATGTAAAATCTCAACAGAAAACCACATTATTGGGATTTATTTCAAAATTCCTTGACAAAAAAGGAGAATGATGTGCAGCAAAGAGCCACAGCCACAGGCCGAGCTTCATCCTCTGATCGTAGTGCATCTACACAACCAGGTCACCAGTTTAACTTCCCATATGTTCAGCTTAGCAAACATAATTTCATCTGTTACTCATAAACACTGTGGTGTGCTGATTGGAACGCTGAATCATACATAGGACTCGCCTCAGGGGATAGATGATACCTGACCTATATAGGCGGCAAAAAGACAATCAGGGTGTGTGTGTGTGTGCATGTGTGTGTCTGTTAACACCACACGCAATAAAGAAATGAGTAAATGCATGCATGTATGAAGGCATGGAGGAACGGGGGAAATGGGGAGGGTCTATGTCAAAGCATGAAGAAAAGAGTTGCTGGGAAATACATATATAGAAAGGACTGGAAGTCTTGACCCTGTAGTCCGTCACACTGTGAGCCTTTTTAGAAACCGTCATCGGTTACCATCATCACTATGAGAGGTGAGATTTGGAAATAGATGGTTGAAATCTTTATGTGAAAATTAGGATATTTTGCTTAGAAAAGGAAAAAAATCAATGCTTTTGTCCTTTCTGAGTTTAGTGCTACATAACTTTTGTTTTCTCCTCGCAGCCTTTGTATTGCTGTGCCTGTTGGAAGTCGCACTCGGTCAGGCTTTTGATTACGGGTGGGGTGGAACTGGAGACAACACTGACAGCGGAGGCGTCGGTTCAAACACAGATGGTGAGAAACTAAGAAAACAAATCAATTCACTGATGAGTAAACATATTATGTTTGCTTATTATTGCTTTTGCTGCATATTTATAGGTGTGTGTATGCGTGTGTATGTTAGTTTGTCTTACAGATCAGGCATCATGTGGCTGCTGTCTGATGCAGCAGCAAATCCACAGGATGAAGACATTTTTTAACAGGAGCCTCAACGAGCTGGAAAAGGACCTGATGAAAACAAGAAACATCCTCAACAGTGTCAGAGGTGAGATACGGACTCAAACTTGAAGAGGAGGGTAGTAAATAATGAATCAAGGTCTCCTCCAGACTCATAAAGACACTACTGAACTTTGATGAAGGCTAATTTGGTATCCATCTCGCATGCTACCTGTTCTCTGAGCTCCCACCACAGTAACAGTCATTCCGATGTTGACTCTTGTCTGATCTCTTGCTCTGTTCCTTTCTCAAGCGCCTTGAGCAGGGCTGGACTGGGACAAAAAATCGGCCTGGGCATTTTGAGCCCAGGCCAGCCCACCAGGTATTGATGGAAAAACAATTAAGCCTACAAGTGGAAAATGAATTTCTTGTAATAATGCTTACATAATAAATTTAAACCCCCAGCATCCTCTCGGTCAGTTACATTTCTTAGTAGAAAAAGTAGAAAGAAGTAGTAGAAAAAAGGCTGCTTGATCTAGACAAGATATAATGGGATGACCATAATTAAGACAAGGGAATAATGGAACATGCTCACTGATGAATTATTATTAAAAAATGAGAGCAATATTTTTTATAGATTATTTATTCCACACAAACAGCAGAACAGCACAGAATATTTCCTCCAACATGGACCATTTAAAAAGTGATAGGAGACAGACAGAAAAAGTTGAGAAGAATAAGACTTGATGGACTTACTTACGTGATCTCCAGAGAAATAGTTGAATAATCAGTTCCATGTAGTACTTACAGTACTTGGAGAAAACCAAAAGGATGTATGGCGTACTGAATCTCCTGAACAAATGAACAACATATTCTTCGATCCTAAAAAGTATGACAAAATATGACACAGTAGAGCAAAAATTAGATAGATATTACTAAAAGTGAGTGATGTTTTCATAAACTACAGTAATAAAGTCAGCATAGACGTCCAGCAGCAGCAAAACTCAGGTCAGCAGCACAGAATAT
>JAVQJG010122871.1:0-11848 GCA_036024015.1 Craterocephalus amniculus
GCATCATATAAAATTATGTTTGTTTATAATTGTATTTATGAGGGATTATACATGCATTATAATGCATTATAAATGGCGTCATACTGCATTATAATGTGGGCTTCAAATAAAGTGTTACCGTGATATTTTTTAATGCCATGTGACACTCATTTCGAGAAACTTCTGCCTTAGACAATCAAGCTGTGAGTCACTCAAAATTTCTTAGGGCAAGTGCAATATCCTAAATGCAAAATCACACTTTAACTTTGCCAAAAGTAATTTTTTATGTTCCTTATATTTCTTTTCATTGTTTGATAGGTTCTTCTCATAACACGGTCCATAAAATCAGCATTATCTCATCTTCCATTTGTTTGTGGTGACTTTTTGTCACTGTTTACTATCGCTGCTGTATCAGCAGGTTATTTTCTGTTGGTTTGACCAGCAGGGGACAGTGTCTGTTAAACCCTTCAACAAACAGTGTTGTGTCACATGCTCTGGTTGGATAGAGTATACATTATATATGGAACACTGAGTTTACCAATTTTGTTTGCTTTTAATCTTTTTTTAAAGAATGTTCTTTTGGACTTTTGGAATAGGAAGTTTATAATGTGGTGTTTTTATTATTTATGGGCATTTTGGGATTCATACTTTTTACATTTTGTTTCAGAACTCTTACAACAGTAAAAGATGATGATTGTGATGTGTTTCAGACAAAAAGGTATTTATAGTTATGAAAAAATTGCAAAAGGTTTACTTTTTAACTGCTCTGGATATTTTCACAATTTCTTAACAGATCTTTTTTAACATTGTTTCACAGTGTTATGAGCAGAAAAACAATAAAACTATGTTTGAGTTTGAACTTCTTTGTGTCTTTTTGGGAACTCGTCATATTTCCCTTTTACTGTAAGCCATTTCTTTGATGCTGTTACATGTACTAAAATGTAGCAAGACTTAACAATTTGCCGTGTGTGTGTGTGTGTGTGTGTGTGTGTGTGTGTCTGGTAAGGTCATCTGTCCTCTATGTCCCTCCACCCTTTTTGTTGCACTTCTTTAATCAGCAGCAGAAGAAAGCCATATTTTGGCCTGTCTGTCAGCAATGTCCACCCACGACGCCACTACAGCCGTGGCCCACGCTTTCCCTGCTTCGATGCAAATGCCAGATAAAACCTCTGCAAATCAGAAGAAGGGACATTCACTCCTTGACATCCACACCACCCACCTTCTGCCTCCTTTCTTCAATTCCTTTTCCTTGCCTATTGTTCATTTCCCTTTTTTTTCCTTTCATTCCCTTTTTTTTCTGAAGTCAAGAAAGCCCCAGCTCTGATTAATTTCTCCCTCTTTATATTTGTTTGCACTTCATGTTTTGCTTTGTTGGATGTTTTAATTAAGCTTATTTGGTTTAGCTTTTGTTTTGTGCTGCACTTCCTTGTACTGACAGGAAATTAACCTGAATGGTGCTGTAACATTAGTGGCACATCTGGAGGCTGGTAACCATCCGAGGAAGTGACATATAAGTGAAATATAAGGTGTTCATAGCAGAGATTTTTTTTGTGTGTTTGGATTAACTTAAGGTGATTCAGAGGCCCAAAAAAGTCCCAACAAATAAATACAGATTATTTTGTTTTGAAAGTGAGCGTGCATGGAGGGCTGTTGTCTATTCTTTGTTCTTTGCCACTGAAACTGTCTGGACACAACCTGTTGCATCCCACAGAGATGTTGCACATTTGAGGCCACTGGTGCATTCATTGCTTTTTTCTTTTTCTTTTTTTTTACAAAAAACATTGGAGAATGAATTCTGCATCTTGGCTTAATTTCCTTTTGTTATGGAATTCTTTTCCACATGAGCTGCTGTTAAAAAAAGATGTATCCTGGCATTTAGTTAGTGCTACTACATCACCTTTTACTGCAACATAAAGGTTAAACGCAGTTCAGTGAGTGTCTCAGCACTCCCTCTGGGTAGTGCACTCCTCTGGACTACATGACGGGCATATCGGTACAAGGCGGGAAACTGGCAGCTTGTAATGGGATGCGATAGCCTATCTTTATTGTCAAAACATAAGAATGAAGGGGGGAAAAAGATGCAGATTAGCTTTCCTGACAGTCAGCCATTTGATGTTTGTGCCAAAGTGCATTAAGGGCTGTTATTCCCTCTTTTCTACACTTGCAAATACAGAATCGCTCAGGAAAAGGCGAGACTCTCTTGCTAATCAACTGATAATGGGCTTCAGTGGCCATTTGCAACAACTGCCCGCCATCCTGTGTGCACACTCACGGCACACTTGCTTCACACAGTGGACCGACGCAGGCCTTTGTTTTGTTGGGTAACTGGCGTGACGGCGAGTCGGGCGCAGATGTAAAATCACAGCTGAATTCTGAGTGCTCTTAAATATATGTAGTCTACGCAATGTGTTGTATTTTTTGGGTCAGGATTGCACAGCAAGGTATATCCTATCTGACCTTTGACCTGTTTGTCTGCAGCGAGGAAGTTCCAACCCTCTCGCTCTATTGTCCAATTCAACGGAGCATCATCTCAAGTTCAGCCCTTTACCTTCACAAATCAAGCTGAGCGAATCATGCGTAAATATGAGCAGAGCACGCTCATGTACATATTTTACACAGCGACGGATTCAGCACAGGAGACGAGCAAGAACGGCTGCGCTTTCATCGAACCCACAACTCTAATACAGTAGCCGAGAATCATCCGGAGTGTGCAGCCACATCAGAACGCACCACCCTGCCTCTTCCTGCACTGATAACACGGCGAGAGACAGTGGAGTGGGTGGTGCAGCTGTGGGCTTCGTGCAAGGATGTGTGTGTGTGTGTGTGTGTGTGTGTATAACCGCTTGGAAGTGAGAAGGGAGGCGGTTAATGGTAGTTCCTTGACTTTCCTTTCCCCCTCTAAACCCTTATAATGGCATCCATGGGAGGAAGAGAATCCTGTGGAGTGTCAGGCACTTGAAATGTCAGAGTCAGCATTGTTTAAGAACCTGCTTTCTATATACATTTTTACACGGCACATTTCCAGTAAACTTTGGAAGCTTATTGAAAATAAAAAAACTTCAAATATGCAGAATACTGCAGAATACTGGCCTCAAATACTAACAAAAAGATTTACAGTTTTAGTGTAAATGAAAACGGGCTGTATGTTGCCAGCAATGCACTCATCAAATTGGTGAGAAATTCTGGAAATTTTATCAGAAGATTAACTGGGGACAGTGCCAAGATTGGGAAGGAGCATCTCCTAAAGGCTTAGTCTTTCTAAGAAAAATTGGGGAAAAAATTAAGGGACTCTCCCAAGATCTCAGGTTGTAAAATCCCAAACTGTAAACCAATGGATGGGAAATGACCGTCTCTTGTCGCTGTCCGCTGCTGCATCCAGAAATGTAACCTGACACCATTACACCAGGAGAGATCCATTGTGATCAAGTGACCTGTCCTTAGATGACTCCACATTTCAGTTGTCTGTAAAAAAATGTTCATGAATGTCAAAGATGGGAAATATGATTTAGAATGCTATTAGGGAGTGGTGAGATTTGGGGGAAATCATTTGTGTGGAAGTACATTTGCTACACAAGTGTGTTTTTGAAGTTTTGGAAAGACATCTGCTGCCATCAGGGTAAGGTATTTTTCAGTCAGCTCTGTAGTTTTTTCAGCAGGGAAATGCCAAACTTTCTGCAGCCCAACGTAAAGCAGCTTGGCTTCATGGAAAATGTGAATTCTTACCTGTCTGGCCTGCACGCCAGATCTGTTTCCTGCTGAAAATGTAGACAATCATGATGCAGAAAATCGAATAAAGCTGCAAGAGCTGCTATTCTTAAAACTACATCATTAAATAACTTTTTTATAAAATTTCTATTTAATTATTGGATTGGTTAGATGGCTTCAAATTCTAGATTATAATTTTAAAATAAATAAAGCTGTTCAGCAAAGATATTGAGACTCATTCTTCCTACTTGTGTCTACTAAACATTCAAACAAAGGAATAAATTATAAGTGTTATAAACTTTGTTGATTCTTTTTTAAATTCTCAGCTTTTCTAAAATTGGGATTTTAGAAATATTTTAAATATGTTAACTGTGCTTGTAGACGTCTATACCTGCCAGCTGAGCTACTTATTAGTTTCTATAAGCCAGTTGGTGCAGATATAGGGGACCCTAACCTGCAGGTATATACGGGGTTTGTCCAGCTGCTCAGGTGAAAGAGAACAAAGCAGGGGAGACTAACCCAAGCAGGAAAGATCTCGTTTTCTGTGCTGTGGCTGAGCAGGAAACTAAACTATTCACCCAGCCATGTACTCCCATCCTGAAATGGGGGAGTAAAGTGCAAAGAGACAGGGGGGAGGCAGGAGGATAGGGGCACCAAAATAAAAACTAATAATGACTTTATTTCCATCTCAAGCCCACAGATCTTTGCTTCCTTCCTTTCCCTTTCATGTTAGATGAAGATCATTGTTTCTTGTAGGGCTTTAAAGAGAAACATTTGTGTGGGTAATTGTAGATATGAAAGTGTTTGTTGCTTTTTTTGATTGACTCATTCCCTGCATTTGTTATAAAGTCTGATATCTCTCATCTGTGTCGCTTGGGCCAGACTTGAACCTTCCTCCATGTTTACCATGAGGACAGGAAGATGCAGCTTCGCCTTGCTACCCCTCCCTACAACATCCTGGGATCATCTGGAAACTTCCCCAACATGAATGCCTTTGCATGGTCTGCATGGAGCTCAGTGACCTGCACTCCATCATTACACAAAATATTCATAATAAAAACTAGACATTATTTAACACTGATCGCTCACAACAAGCTATCAAAACATAAAAATGCTGCTTCAGAGCTCTGCATCTCTTGAAATTGACCATGTATGGTCATGCATGCGTTCTTATGTGTTCCAGGAAAGAAAAGATAGCACGGTGACACGCTTTGACCTTTTATCCACCATTAATTTAAGCTTCCCTGTGTGATTATAGACGTCGCGCCCCAGGAGACACAATGATATCTCTGGTTTTTCTGCTCTTTCTTTGACATTATCTAATACATTTTATGAGTCTCCCTGCTATTGTTCTGAGGTGGATTAAAAAATAATAACTTGACAGTTCGTCCGAGGGGTGTTTCCAGCAAAGAGGTCTTGGGGGTATCATGGAGTGGGAGGTTTGGGGGGGGGGGGGGGGTTCAAGCTGGCTTGTCAAACACAGGAAGGCACCACTAAGTCAAGGCTGGACACTTGTGATCCCTCTTAGGGTCCTCACCTTCAACTCTGCCTATTAATAACAGTAATAGAGCATAACTGATGGGTGGGACAGCAAAGAGAAGTGACGCATGTAAATTCAAAGTAACTCATTTTCATACTTTAATGATCTATCTTTTTTTAATCTAAAATTTCTCTCAAAAAATGTGAAAAATAGTCGTGTTTTGTTCAGTGGGACTACTTTTTTTTGTTTAACTTTGCAGTTTTACACGCATCTAAAATGGTTGATGAATTGCTGGGGGATTAATGGCATTGTGTTAACATCATATGTTCTTTGTATGGCTGAATTGGAGGCGTGTGCTGTCGCGGTGAGAGCGCGCAGAGGAAGGGAGGGCAATCTTGTCCGGACGCTAATAAGACCCAATGGCTGGCGCAAGGTGGCCAGGAGTGCTGACACGCGACAGAAGGCGACAGACGAAGCAGAGGAGGATAAAAGTAAAAATTAAAAAAAAAAAAAAGAATTCAACAGCGCTATATGTGGATGTACAGAGACGATGAGAGCACCACGGGAGCGTTCATAGGAACTCCACACAGTCAGAAACTGCCGGGCTTTTCGTGCACGTCACTTTGCGCGCCTCTCTTCTAATCTAAAGGACTCGCGTGGGGAGACTTGCAGTAAGTGAGCAGAGAGCGGCAAAAAATATCTGCGTCACCTGTGGAGGACGTAAGAAGATGACTCTCAGTTCACACCGGAGCCAGATGTTAAAACTTTTTCTTGGAAAGCTCTGAAGAGTTGTCACGTTTTCTTATTTTTAATAATTGATGCCAAATGGTCAGACAAATTATCTAACAGCAAACGCTCCTAATAATCATCAAACAACAACATATTTTTTGGGGGTGGGAGGGGGTCCAAACTTCCTCTTTTCTTTTCTTTTTAAATCAAGAATGAATTTAATACCAAGAAGCAGCTACATGTTCCTTCTTACATGATTTGGAATGGACCGACATTTGACAGTCATTCAGTTGTCTCACACCTGGAACTGGTCTATCACTGTAGGCTCTGTGAGCTGCTGAGTCCTGCTGCAAGTACCAACCCTCCCCAATGAAGCAGTTCTGGTGGGCCCGCCTGGCACAGTTCAGCCTGCTTGTTGTGTGGGCCTGTATGTGGCTGGTGCAGGGATGCGGACCGGGTCCTGGCTATGGCATACGTCCCAAGCACAAGAAGCTCAAACCCATGCGCTACAAGGAGTTTTCCCCCAACCTTTCCGAAAACAACCTCGGAGCCAGCGGGAGAGCAGAGGGCGAGATCTCACGCAGCCATCCGCGCTTCCTTGAACTCGTCCACAACTTCAATCCAGATATTGTTTTCAAAGATGAGGAGAACACAGGCGCAGACCGCATCATGACTCGGGTGAGACTTGCTTGCTTTGGTCAGACAGGCTGAATGGGCCAATTTACGTCTGTGATAACTGGTTGCTGTTGCATAAGAACAAAAGGGCAAAACGCCAATCAGAAACCATATTAGCTGTAGGCTGACTCAGGGATGCTCTGTTAGTCTCTTCTGTAGGCCTAAACAATCCTCCGCCTGCATGATAAAAAAAAAAAAAAAACTTCCAGGAAGGTGCTGAATGCAAGTTATAGTTTAAACTTGGCCAGTTCAAAATAGCTCACTGAAATCAGATCAAGTGAACTCATTGTTTGCTGAGCTCTAACTTAATGGTTCTTTTTTTCCAACACGGAAGTTTTACCTAAACTCCCCTTCCTTCAGTTTTAAGACGAGAAGATCAGGATGTAATTCAAAGCTACTGAACTTCCAGACAACAACACTTCCTTTTAATCTTTATCCAAAACTTTGAAAATTGAAAATGCATTTATTCAAATGACAGGAACTCAACTTTGTGATCCAGATAATTTAAAACCTGGTCAACATTAGAACAAAGCAAAACACGTGTGACTGTGCTCTGGATGCTGCAGCCCTCTGTGCTTGTTTAGGATGTAAATCTGTGTTCCTTCTCTTACCAGAGTGATTGTATGTGATGGAAATCTGTGCTTGTGTATGTGTGCCCTCCTGATACCCAGTCTGAGTGTGGTTATGTGTGCATGTGCCCCCTTTTTTAGCCCAGATGTGAAAGACACTCTTTGTGTGTCATTTGGAGACTCGGAAAGGTCGCCTATACAAAATTCCCGCCTGCTGAAGTAATGGCACCGTTGGAAAAGCCACTATTGTGGTTGTGACAATGAAACGCCATTCTTCAATGGCATTGCGAGAGAAATGTACCCAGTTTGTTTTCTGTCCCTCACTCTTTCTCACTCTCGCTGTCACATTCCCATGTCCGTGCCCATACATTCCTCCCCTCTGCCCTCCTCTTTCGTCTCAGCCTCGCCCCTCCTCTCCGCCGCTTTCTTCTCACCCAACTCCTGCTCACGCTCTCATCTTTTTCTGCCTCTTTCTCTCCCTCCCTCGGCCGTACTATCATTCTCGTTCAAGTAACAAGATAAAGTTTGTACGGTTGATTTTAGGCCGCAAAATCTTCTCCCTCAGAAGCGACGAGCGAATATGCATCACAAGAGATGGTGATGAATGTAGCACCTCAGATGCTGGCGTCATAATTCTTTTCAGTCCGCTGTCTTGCGACAATGCTGACACAGTCTGTAATATTATGGCCCACGGGGGTGTTAAGAGTCACTCTGTGCATATTTGATCAAATGTCTCAGGGGTGAAAGTGAGTAACACAAGCCTGGAAGAATCTGGAAAGGCAGAGAATGGCCTTGATTATTCTGTCACCCTGTTGAAAAGGCCAAAGAATGTGCCAAACTGGCTACAGTAGGTTTGTTCTTGCATTCTGATTGTTTGAACAAGGTTGAGATGGCCTTTAGTCAAGAAGAGGAAGAATTGTGTGGTGATGCCAGCTGACAAACAGTCATAACCTGGGTGCCAAAGACAGTGTTGAAGTAATGGAATTGTCTAGGTAGCACAGAGACCAGTTGGTACAATCAAAGACTACAAATGCAGTCTCAGGCAGTTCTACTGCTGCTGTTTGTGCGTAATTATTAGTTCCTGTCACTTGCACCACAATTTTGCTCAAAAACTGCACTTTACATAGCAAACACGGAGGAGAGAGGGACCAAAATAAAAGATCATATCTTAGACAAACAGAAAACTTAAGAGAAATGTTTTTGATTAAACATAAGCACAAAAACAAAAGAAAAAATTACAATACAACACAGCTTGCACTCTTTTTTTTTACCAGCAACCCAACATTTCCTGTATTGGTGTGAATCAGGGAATTTGAGAAATGGCAGAAAGTCAAATATGCCTCTGTGTCTTCATATATTTTCTAGTAATCACACCTCTTTGTTTAAATGTGTTTGCTGCAGCAAGGACTTCACGTAAGAAAATAAATTGTCTCAACATATATGCTGCTATCATATACTGTAGCTGTTGTGCAATGTTACAACCTGGATATGATATGTTTTAGTCTGTAATAATCAAAAATGCACCTGTCAGATTCTCTCTAAAATAAATAACGGTGTCTTACAAGTATAGAATCATTTTTCCCAAACCATGTGTCATACCAGAGCTCATATTTGATTTTCAAAGCTCCCAACTGTTGTGTTTTTTTTGGTGAATTTAAGCTCTTCATGTGTAACTTCCAAGGATCTGATTTCGTGCACTGTACAATATATTTTTCATCCTAACAGATAAATGAGTGTGTGAAGCCAGGGCATTTCTGGACTGTGATATGTACTCAGTCATACATTTCTGATCACCTTATATTGTCCAACCTGCAAACTAGTTCATGTGCTCCACAGTGAATCCGCCCCGTCTGTCTTATTCTGTTGTAGCGATGTAAGGACTGTTTGAACAGGTTGGCCATTGCAGTGATGAACCAATGGCCAGGAGTACGCGTACGTGTCACAGAAGCCTGGGACGAAGATGGAAACCACCCTAAAGGGTCTCTGCACTATGAAGGTCGGGCTGTGGATATAACCACGGATGACAAAGAAACAAAGAAGTACGGCCTCCTAGCCCAGCTAGCTGTGGAGGCCGGTTTTGACTGGGTCCACTATGAGACCAGACATCGCATCCACTGTTCAGTAAAATCCGGTAAGTTTACTAATGGGGTTTCTATAGAGAATTACACTGTGAAATTATATTAGTCATTTTTGGCTTTTGCTTCTGATCCTTCTGCAGATAACTCGGTTACCGTGGAGAGAGGCGGCTGTTTCCCCGGCTGGGCCCAGGTGACTGTTGCTGGAGGGAGGCAGAAGACTCTGTCATCACTGACTCCAGGTGACAGGGTCATGGCTCTGTCTGAGACAGGCCAGGTCGTGTATAGCCAAGTCCTCTTCTTTCTGCACCGGGAACAAGAACGCTGGTCTACTTTTCTGTCTCTGGAGACAGAAGATGGCAACACATTGTCCCTTACTCCAGATCATTTGGTTTTTTTAGCCTCCAACTGCGGAAATGATATCAGAGAGTACAAGGCTCAGTTTGCCAGCAGAGCCAAAACAGGGGACTGTGTCCTCATCAGTGCGGCAGGGGGTCAGGCACGGCCGTCTCAGGTCATCTCAGTCTCAGTCACAGTGAGTGAGGGAGTGTATGCACCGTTGACAGAAGCAGGAACTTTGTTTGTTGATGGGGTGCTTGCCTCTAGCTACGCGATGGTGGAGGACCACAGACTTGCTCACGGTGCATTTAGACCTCTGCGACTTATCTACTCGTTGCACCGACTACTCAGCGGGGAGAAGGCAAAAGAAGAGCAGCCCACCGAATCTCAAAGAGTTCACACTGAGACTGCAACACAATTCAGCACTTTGACCGCAGAGGACAAAGCAGGTATATATATAAATAATAACATGATATACACACAAGGCAATTTAAGTGAGCCTCTCAGGATGAAATATCAAGAGAAAAACTCAATTCAAGGGTGGTTATCAGATGTTCACTGGTATGCGAGATTACTGTACGGATTTGCGTGCGTCTTTTTAGATGCTGACTTGTTTTATCCTTAGAAGCCTAAAGCAACACCTGTAATAAATCCTGTCACAGGCCAACTATGACACATCCACAATTAACTCTCTTTTTAAAGAAATAAGAAAAAACAAACACTGGGATGTTGTTTTTTTGTTTTTATGCTATTGTTTTATTCTAACTACTGTAACAATAAACTCTGACACTGTTAAAAAAGGAATTGTAAAAGGAAACTGTCAGTATGATCAATCAGGTTTAAACCACAATAACTGTATCATAGTCGATCTGTACATCTGCCGTTTCTTTGAAGAATTTAGAAATATATATATTATAAATATTCTAATGGGATAGGAATGAATTACCTGATCAACAGAATCTTTATTTTTGTACTTTATGAATCATAATATATATACATGTTGCATTTTATTAGAATAATTCCACTACCTGTATTGTATGCACTGACTTGGTGTCATATCATAAAACAAATAAAAATGTCATTTTATGAAGCAACATTCTGCTTTTTCTTCATCTCTGGGGAAAATGATACCTGTTAGGATCCTTTTAGTGTTGTGTGTAAAACAGACTGGAGGTGTACAAAAGATCTTTCCGGGCCCTACAGTTAAGCTTAATGTATGTTGGAATGTGCAGCCTTTGTGGAAATCTAGGTGGCTGACTGGTTAATGAAAAGCCCAGATGTACTTAATATTCTTCACGCTGTGCCACCAGTTTAACATGATCGCAGACCCTTGTCACCTCAGTAATAAAAGTAGAAACAGTTTCATGTAAACAGTGTTGGCTTGGAAAATAAAAAGCTGTGTCTTTCATTCCACTTTGTATTTTCTTTTCATTTCCCTCCATTTATACACCATGATACTAATGAACTGTCAAGAGCTGCTACTAATTTCACTGTTATTATGAGGGACCTATTTTAAGCATGTTTCTATTCTGTTAGAGAAGTAATATAGGGTTATACCGCCCCCTTGTGGTGCAAACAACATACACGCGATTCAAACCTCTAAATTCCCTTATACATCCATCCATTTCCAATCCCAAGTGCGACCCTGTGAATGAAATACCTGCTTACTCCATCCGCAGGATTGTGGGGTATGCTGAAAACTAAAATGAATACCTATAGCTGAAGAGACATTTATCTAATTCATTATATTATCCTCTTTAGAGTTAGACATTGCTGTCTATTAGAAATGTAAGAGCAATGAGAAATTAAATTGTGTTCTTTTCCCTTAAAAAAAATGTCTTCTGGGCGGTGTGCAATCCTCTTCGCCGCCTGCTCAGGTTCAACTCCCAGCCTGGGGCTCTTTGCCGCATGTCAGTCCACTCTTTCTACTGACCCCTTTCATGTCACTCTACTGTCGATGTTTAAAATACAATACAATACAATACAATAAAATAAAATAAAATAAAATAAAATAAAATAAAATAAAATAAAATAAAATAAAATAAAATGAAATGAAACGAAAAGAAGTAAAAATAATTCTTCTCATTTATGTTCTGTTATAAACATCTGTGAATGTATTCCAGGGGATTATCCTTGAAACACAGAAGCCAGATGGGAGAGCGCTGGCTTTTCTTACTGGCCAATAGGAACTGTCTGGTGTCCTAATACCACCCTCTATTTACATCCATCAGCCAATCATTTGCCATCTTTTAACTGGTGCCCCCCAACCAAAAAAAAAAAAAAAAAAAAAAAAAAAA
>JAVQJG010122874.1:0-15111 GCA_036024015.1 Craterocephalus amniculus
ATCAAGTTAATTGAGGAATACCTAGAATTCTGAATGTTTAAATTAATTTACTACGAAGATACAGAAAAGAAAAACTCATCCGGGTCACTTTTGACCCATGTTGCGCATCAAAGGGTTAAACAAATAAAATATCAAAAATGCACTGTTTAGTATAAGTGTGAATCAGTTTTCTTTTTAATTGTTTAAACATTCAATTTTACTTATTTTATTTGGATCAAGATAAAACAGCACACAGAGATGAGGAAATGTCATTAAATCCTACATAGAGCCAAATGAAAACGATGGGAAAAGCTTTTGGACTTCTCTATTACTGTCATTGGGGTGCTTGTTGAAATGTTTGATTTCAGGAAATGAAAACATAAACCCGCCACAGTGTCCGCTTTCCAATTTGGTTATTTTACATTGCTCTGCACGTGAGGATAATGCCATGCCAACGGAGGTTATGATGTCTCCAATGAATCAAACTAAAGCAAAGCAACATTTCCACAAATAAAGTGGAACACAAAACTCAGAGAAGTGCTATTCTAGGTTTATGGTGCCACAATTGCAGACAGACTCCTTGGAGATCTGGGGTCATCTTAGATTTGTTCTGGTCAATGAAGATTAATATGGCTTGGAAATTCATATTTTCAAATAACGTTTTCCACTGACATTTCAAATCAATTTACATGAACGAAGAATGGCTTCTTTGATACTTTTGCTGCCCCTGCAATGGTGTTACACACCACGGCAACAGCTTAAAGCCGTGTCTGATGCCAAAGTTAAGACATATTTCTTTGTTGTAAATAATAACACAACTGGCAGTGAACTGTATGGTGCAAAACATTGTCATTTATATAATCTCTCACCTTCATTCTGTGCTTCTGAAAGAGCTGATAGAGCAGCTCACATGAGCAGCTTGGAGGAAAATCAGTCTCTGTGCCTGTACTATTTATTTGCAAAAATTCTTCTGTGCCTGGAAATTAAACTACCTTTCCCCCCTTTAAATCATATCTTTTATATACTAATTACAACTGTGGAATATCTCACAGTATGTCTAAAAACGATTTTAAACTATAAAATTAGGAGAAACATCTTATTTTGAGCAATTATTTTCAAGTAGCTGTGTCTCTTTTCTTAATACTGTTAGATTTAAAAACAAAATATACCCCTCATTCCACTGAAACTGTGAATAAAAGGAGATGTAACATCAATTAGATGGACTTTGCAGAAAAAGAGTGCTTGTTTTCAAACGTAATGTTTATCGATGCAGTTTCTTTTCTTTCCTTGATCTGAGTCCCGTTCTCCTGCTTGCTTGCTTGCACGTGCTTTGCCCTCAGGGAGCACCAAGGAGTGCTGCATAAATAAACAGCAACAAGTACAAGCAGTTATCAAGTAAACAGTTAATATAAAGGAAAATAGAAGTGGAACATGCATGATGTATTTTTTTTACTGGAAAGAGCAGTCGGAGCCCATAAACAAACCACCTCTTATGCTCCTTCACTCCACCGTACACTTGAGTTATCAATAAAGAGCAGAATTGAAGTGCTTTTCTTTTCGAATTTGTCAATGTTAACAATGGCTCTTTGACTATGTTTATTTGATTGTATCTTTAGCACTGGCTAGCTAAACACTTGATGCAAAACATACAATGTTGCATTGTATAAGAAGGAAATCTAATGGCACTTGGAAGAGCTCCTCTGTTTACGCACTGATCTGATTTGTGTGCATTTGACGGTGACTGCAGATACTAGCAGGCACGTGAAGACACTTTTATAGGTTTATCTGCGTTTCAATGAAACCACAAATGCAGCAAACGAGATCAGTTTTAGCGCAAGCAGATGCTTTGAATTTCTTTGCTGTTTATGCAAATGACAGCTTTATGCGGGCTTGCTTCCAATGCTTCCTTTGGTCTTTATATTTGCTTTCAGTTTAGAACAGAGTTGGAAAATAAACTGAGCTACTTATTGAATCTCATTTAAAATCTCAATTTAAACATTTAATGAGAGAAGTAAGGATGATTTTAAGAATGATTTTCCTTGTGTTTTGGAATAAAGTCTTATGTTGGGGCTCATATTTTTTTCCAAATTATCTCGATAACTCCTCCAAACAAAGCCTCTTATCCAGCACACTGCTTGCATTGTCTGAGCTGGGGAAAGAATTTTTATTTGTGACATTTTGTAAGTATGATACAAGAATGTTCTCTTTTGTCTTTGCAACCATTGTTAATCTCTTTGAGTTCAAAACTGAGATGTAGTTGAAAAGCACAACATTTTTGGTCAGTCCTCTGCAAAGTATTGCACAACCAGCTCTGTCTTGGCTGTTGGGCCTATGGAAGCAACTCCAAACGATTGCTCAAGGAGAGCTGATGAGACAAAATACTCATTGGGTCCAGGTGTTGTGCCACATTTCTTTGATCGTATTACAAGTTACATTTTTTTCCCAGGCTAGTGCCATATGACTTCCCTTATCCAGTGTGAGACATTAACCTCACACTCACGCGCAGGCGCTCATCCAATCATATTCAACAGTCCATGCCCATGTAATCCTCTGATTTTAGTCTTCATTGCAGTCTAAGCTACCTTGTTTTCATTGTAGTCATGGGCTGTGACTCATCCTGTGTCTGAGCCAAGCTATTTGCACTGTTTCACACTGGCTGACACACCTAAGGCCAGGAAACACACCCATTCCCACATATCCTTGTATTCAACCCCAGCGGCCTGCAACAGAGCAGTTCTGGACATGGGAAACATGCAAAATGTTCAACACATCTCACTCGTGTTTAACTTCACTCATGTTTTACTTTACCAATCATGTAAACTTTAGTAATCAAGCTTAAACTCTTCAGTTTACCAGCTGCTCCCCCTCCTGCTGCTGGAAGATTAATAAAGGCGTAACATCTTTAAAAAAATCCCCTGCATTAACATCAGAATATGCCTGCAACAAAGCACATTATCATGTTCATTGTGAGCTGTGAAGATCATGTTTACTGTTGCATTGTTACGGGACCAAAAACATTTGATGTTCGCTGAAAAGATGTTGAGCGGAAAACAGAATCCTGCTGTTTACATGCCGGCACATCACAGGAGTTGTCTGTCTGGAAACACTGTTTTGCTGAAAGGTGAAATTCTTCTTCAAAGGCCACCATAATAATGATAAGTAGGACAATTAGAGAGGATAATCTGAGATAAAAAATTCTAAATTCAGCAGAAAAAAGATAATTTTAAAGTGATCTCTACTGTCAGGCTTGTTTATACCTGCTTGCTGATTGGAAACCTTTTGAGGCCTACAGTGACGTGCTATGTTTGAAGCATTTCTTGGCTGACCTTTAATACTGTTTATTGAAAAGTCTAAACAGTGAGGAAATTCCTCATTTCATACAGAGTTATTTTGGATTTTTGCTTATATTCCGCATGGTTGGAATAACTCACTAAAATCCTCGTGCGTGCCCATTAGCACAGAGCGTGTTCACAAAAACGGTGCTTCCTCTTTTGGAGGTGGAGCTGTACCCGGATTTTTTTTGGGACAAAGCAAAAGTCCGAGCCGTCTTGATTCAGAGCAGCGTTATGTTGTAATATTAAAATATGTGCAAACACACATGCGGGGGTGTGCGTGCCACTCCCTGCGCGGGCCTCACAAAGCAGCACTTCCTCTCATCCGATTCCTTACCATGTTGTTTGCTATTTCACCTCGGGGAGCATGGGTGTGGCACAAGGAGAAACAGATGAGTTATTTTAAAGAAACTAAAAAGCTTGTGTGATACGTGGAGAAATAAATGCCTACAGTACAACTAAAGTGTGTATACATCGATAACATCACATCTGCAAACCGGGATTTATTCATAAATCCTAAAACAACCTGATGTGTCAAGAGAGCTCAAGTAATGAAGTATTGAATATGGTTTGATTAAGCATATATAGTAAAATGCTAAATTGGCTGCACGGTGGTGTAGTGGTTAGCACTGCGGCCTCACAGTGAGAAGGCTGCCGGTTCGAGTCCCAAGTCGGTCAGAGCCATATTCCGGCTGAGGAGGGGTTTGAAACTGTGGCCTTCCTGTGTGGAGTTTCAGAAAATGGATGAATGGATGGATGCTAAATTATGCAGTCATTGTTTAGTAGATGATAAAAATGAATAAAAAACATAAATGCAAAAAGCTCCAGTGTGAAAAAAAGCTAAAGCAACAATATTCATCTAATGCGTTCCTGTAACAGTGTTAATATTGTCATGCAGCACAGTTTAAAATGAGTTTAAATGAACACAGCGTGATGGGTGGTGTTTAAAAAAGGGCACTTCAGGTCATCTAACATCGCTGCTGGTAATATCTGAGAAAAAAAAACAATTGTTTTTGAGCCACACTCTTGTTGCATTCTTTCAGTTACTGAACTCGTGTTAAATCAGTCGTGTTCGTTTATGAGTCACTTGCTGACCCAGTTATGCCCGTAACCCCAGGCTGGATTCATCTGATGCACCACCCAAAATGGCTCCCTTACAACAAGCTCCCCGCGCTGTGTCCCTCTGCGTGCAGCTGTGTTCAGTTTCAATGTTTTTACTTTAATCCTGCAGTCACTTTCTTTGTCCGGTCCTGAATTTGAACCGAACAGCAAAACATGTTTAAAAGACTTCAAAGGGCAAGAGATTAGTGAAAAAGGAGCACCTGTGACAATAAGGTGCTTCACACAGTAAAACTATCAGGTGATGCAATTACAGAATAATGCAAAGAGCCTGTGTTATTCACATTTACAATGTCTTCCATGCATTACAGTTTTCTTCCAATAAGGTAGGAATAAATATTAGAATCTATACTTACATAACTCTTTTGAAATGATAGATAAATTCTATCTATCATTTAAAGTTGTAAAAAAAAGCGAATTAAAGTACACAGAATATTGAATTTGCAGCTCAGCAGTTTGGGGGTGGGTCCTTGTTAAAACAAAAGACTGTAGTAAAACCTCTCCTGTAAACAGACACTTTGTTTTTGGTATGTAAGAAAGGGACTCATTCCTGAGTCATTTGGTTAATGATAACTCTGTGCTACTTTGTTGTGAAGGGATTTAAATCCTCTAATAACATGTTTATGTCATTGTTTATCATATCTGACTAACTTTGTGGTGTAAAAGTGTGTACTGTGTATACTTCATCGTCATTCCGGTAAATGAACCTAAAGTAAATTGTTTAGAAACTTGTTCTTTGCAGCTCTACTGTATATACAGCTTTGAAGAATGTTCTTTTTAAAACTTTTTTTAATGATGAATGCAGCTAATGTGAAGTAAAGGAACTTTCTGTTCTTCTTTTAAGCAGAATTTCTTCTTGTATGTCTTTGTATCCCTCTACGTGGAGCAGTGGGTGGTCCCATTGCTGAGGACCACTCCCTTACTCAGATCCCCTCCCTTGCATTCCCCTCCTTCTACGAACCAGGAGCCCTACCCAGTTCACTATCCAACCACTCTGTTCAGCCCAGAGGAGCAGCCACACAGAAAAAAAGAGCTTTAAATCAACTCAGAGCCGAGGAAGGAGGGCGAGAGGAGGGGTCAAAAACGCCCTGGAAATCTTGTTGACCAAGAAATAGGAAAAGAGTGACAAACTCCTGACAGACTACGAAGTCTTGACAGTGTGAAAGTGCTCTTCTTGGGCTGGGGAGAAGGGGAGAAGACACGTTTTCAAGGATGCTCAAGCGGGTCTGAGGCTTCTTGGGCGCAAAGGTTGCGCACAGGTAAATATGCAAATCTTTGTTTGTTGGTTTTTTGAGTGAAAAATGAAAAATCTCAACTGCTGAACTTTGTCAGAGGTTCTTTTATTCAGACGTCACTGTGATGCAAAAGAGCAAAGTTACACTGGATAACTTTGTCAAAGTTTAAACAGCTTATTTGCAAAAGATTTATCTGTCTCATATTCCTTTACAATATCAAGAGGAACTTGTGGATAACTTGAAACATCGATTACTTTGTCCTTTGCTGTGGTTTGTGTACAAGGTCATTAAGAATACATTTTTTCTTCTGTTTGTTTTAGTTTTTGAACAGTTATAAGAGGGCAATACAGTTGTGTAGAAATAAATTACATGTTTAAGTGCTTATTATAAGTACTGCAGAGCACGAGAAGTGGGTGTGTACCCACAGCCACTTCAATGAAGGTTGCGCACTTCTTTAACGAGGGTTATCAAACATGGGTTTAAGTTGTATGTACTTAATGGATTTAAGCTCTTTAATTGTATAAATAGGATAAAAAGTCAAGTCTTTCTTTACTTTTCCTTCATGCACAAAAGATGAGCTTTCATCTGTAGTTTATGGGAAAGGAAACTTTCTAACTGGGCTGGAATATCTCCCCCAGAAGATGCAACAGGCAAGTTAAATGGAGGATGAACATAAAAGAGTTGGGCTGTGTTTGTTTATTCTATGGATGAGGAGATGTTCTTATCAGACAATCAGCCTTTTCTGAAATCTGGGAAGTTTAAAAAGTGAAGGTGCTTCCCTCTGAGCCTGCAGCAACAAGTTTGGGTGTGGATCCCTCTCGCTCACCTCCCTCCTCCTACTTCTTTTTTCTTTCCTCTCTTGTTGCTTTGCTGTCTGTTCACCGAGGCACACCCTTTACGGCAAGAGAAAAAAAAGAAAAAGAAAGGAAAAAGAAAGGAGCAAAGGAATATACACCACAGACAGTTGTAACAAAGGCTCCCTTGTAGTACTTTCAAAGGTTAACTTCATGTTACATGTGCAAATGAACTTTTCTGAATGTAGTTAGTAATCTGTTGAAGTTTCTGTTACATGAAGCACTTAAAATCTTATTTTCTCTCATTTTTTAATGCAAATAGCTTTTCCTAAGCTGAGGTAAATGCGGTTTTTATACAGCAGATAGCTGCTTGGTTCTGAGGCACGTATATCTTTTATGACTTTTTTTTTTTTAAAGTCACGGACAGAGAGCGATTTGTCTTTCTCTCTTTTACCTTGGGTCTCTTAACCTGGGCTCCTTGCCAGGGTGTGCGGGGGGAGAAGATGGGAGGAAGACAGGGAAAGAGAGTCAGGGAGTGAGCTGGAGAAGGGGGATGGGCGGGACTGGGGTGAGGAGGGGAGTTATGGAATGTAGTGGTTTGGAAAGACAAGCTAATTGAAACCAGGTTTGAGGCATAGAGGGGGAGCTAAGACTTTGCACTTTTGGAGAAAAAGGAAAAACGAATTTTGGAAAACGCAAAAGTCAAGGGAGATCTCTGACCATACTGCAGTTAAAGGCCATCCTTTTAGGGCCCCCCCCCCAAGCGTGTATAATCACATATACTCTGGTCGGTTTGACATGAAGCATGTGTTTAAGCTGTGGGAAAAGCATATAGATGTACTCCTTTGTTGAATCTCTGTTGGGAGTTAAATTTCACCATGTGCAGCTGCCTGTCCTCCACTGTTCCCTCCTGCCACACCCAAAGTCTGAGCCGCTTTCTACTCAGGCCTGTGTTTTCGACAATGTGCTCTTAACACACATTTAGTGCCCTGCAGCTGGAAATGTCTGGCACGTCTCAAATTGCTCTCATCAAGGTGATTGATTGTGATGCAGACTGCCCAAGGGTTAAAATTGTCATAGAGAAGGTAAAGCTAAAAGGTATTTGTGTACTAGTTTTGAGCTACAGTGCAATTTCAATTTCAGAACTTTATATTTAACTAAGTAAAACAGCAGACATTAAGTTTTGCGAGTGTGTGGGCTCAGAAATGCGTAATAAATATGGAGGATAACTCAGTCCGTTCTTGAACTCCCAGAGGCTGAAATACATGTCCGTTACCGGGGCCTCATCTTGGCCCAGGGCAGATACTGTTTGTCTTAATACTCACACTGTCTACCAGTGCAACAGCACAAAGTCTTCATTATGTTGTCACTGAAACTGATGTAAGCCATTTTGAATTTCAAAAACTGCACTGTGAATTTTTCAAATTTCTTAATTGCCCCAACTGAACATTGGTGACTGTTGTGGCTCCTGGTGATTTTGTTGTGCTTGCCTTGGTAACAAACAGCATCCTCTTAAGCTGATGAGATAAAATGTCTCATGACTATTTGGAGTCTTAACTTGTATTAAGATATTTATCATGGCGTTGCACCATACCCGACCACAGCATCCGGGCAGCTGATTGACAGCACTGACTAGAGGACAGGCGTTGCTCATATGCGCTAGTGTTAAACTTAAGGAAACTGGCCTCCAGCACACTTCCTCAGTCATTTCCTTATAGGTTTGTTGAGTGGGTGGCTGGAAAAAAGGACAGCGTAGGCTGACAAAAAGAAAGCAGTGGACATAGTATATGGGGTGAAACAAGAAAGAGGGGTGATTGCAATAAAATTGTAGCTCATTCTTGTGTGGCAGTCATGTAGATGCAAAACTGGGTGCTCTAACAGGCTCAAGCAGTTCGACTGAAGTCCCACCCTGGAGATTAAAGTTTAGTAGCAAATAAACATTTAAGCGTAGTGTGCGATTTTAGAAACCCTTTCTAGGCAATGCAATCAGCAGCCACTCCCTTCTCACCCATGCAGAGCTGGTTTGGAATGTTTCACCATGCCTCTGTCGAACGCTTATCATTACCGTTAGTTGCCTAGTTGTTGGGAAATAGTGATTTGAGAGGTATGATGAGACGATCATCACAAACCATAACACCCATTTAAGTCACACCCTTGGATGCACCCGTGCATGCAATCCAGACTTGTTTATTATGATGCACTGCTTGGTGGAGTGTTTGTGAGCAATGAGTCCAAAAAGGGTGGGAATATGTTGTTTTCCCTGATAAGCCAAAAACTTTCACTACTGCTCTTGCACACATCTGTTATACAGAACCATCCACAAACAATAAATCTTACATAGACGCTGTTTCGCTTCACAGTCTACCTGCTCCACAGTGCTTGGCTTGTAATGTTGCCCCATATGAGGAATGACATGCAGCATCTGTTACCAAAACTATTTAGAGTGGGGGCCCAAAATGTCAAGCAGCAGCGACTGGAATGCAAACTTGGAAATACATTCAGCTTTGTTTAGGTTTTCTTTATCTAGTGTGAGATACTCAAGGATGGCATTTTTCACCTTCCAGCACATTCTCTTCCTTTAAACATGTCATGTTTATGCTGGTAACTTTTTGCAATTAATAAAACGTTGTGTCTGAATAATCATTTTGCCACCATGGTTGCCATCTAGCACTCCTCATAACTCTTTTGTCCCTTGCTCCATGAATGGATTCATGATTGTTTTAGTTCAAATGACATGTGTGGAAGACTGCAACAAACCCTGATTAATTTGTCATGTGAACTGAGTTGAGGCTGAGTAGTTGTATGTCGTGACCTAAATAAGTTTGTTTAACATGTCAGTAAGCTGTTTATGATATCCTGTTTGAAATATCGCTTTCCTATTTCCCCCTTGGGTGTTGCCAGTTATTACAGTTCAAAATTTGCCTGCTAATTTCATATGTCGCTGTGCTGAGGAAACAAGTTGGTGCTTCTTGTCGTCTTACTTTTTACTTTGTTAGGTGCTCAATGTTTTTTGGCTCTGAAACTGTTCATTGGCAGTTGCCCAGGTTCACTTCTGTTTTCAGAAAATATGAGTTAAAATTTTAAGACTTGTTATGACTGTGTTCTTTTTGCCCGACAACTTGAGCGATTTTTATTTTAACGGGAATTCACGGCATCACAAGTGTTAACTGTTTGTGATGGAGTTCTGAAGCAGGATGGAAAAAAACTTCTTCTAATTCTTTGCATATATGAAAAAGGTTGGAGAACCTTTGTAAGAGGAAATTTAAAGTTAGATCACCACCTCTCGGTTGTCTTGTGATGCAAAAGAGAGCGAGCCAAACACAGGCAATGGGCCATCGAGAACCTCCTTTTAAGAACGTCCTGCATGGCTTTAATTTGGATTTTAATAACAATGAGAGCAGAGTTAAAAATGTGCTTTCAGTGCAACTCTTGGGCTTATTTGCGATCTTGTAAAAGCAAGAGAAGAGGGTTTTTCCTCAGTTTTTCCATTCAGTGTCTGACTCCTGCCAAAGTCACAATGGTTTAATCAGCAGCCGGCCAAGTTGGCGTCAGTGGGCAGGCTTTGGTCTTATTCAGAACTTGTGGTTTGGTTCAGGACTATGTGGACAAGGAGAGCAGAAAAGAACCATTTATTTTGACACTCATTCCTTTTCTATGCGTCATGCGTGCGTGTCCTATCTGCTTTTGAGGGAGTACTGAAGGCTGGGGGCCTGCTGTGTCTCTTTTTGTGTTTGTTGTACATGCTGTGTCAACCTACAATGTGCTGAGAGGAACAGGGAATCGATTATGTTTTGACAACAAGGCTGATTTAGTCACGGCTGTCCTCTCTCCTCCTTTGCCCCTCTACACTGAAGTCTTTTTATTTACTCATAATCAAATCTTATCACTAAGCAGTGTGGCTGTGCATGATGCACTTAGTAGTGAGACGTAATCATTGTCACACTGCTCCTTTTTGTCTATGCACTAAATGACTAAATTGATTGGGTTAAGAAACCAACTTGGTGGACTAACTTCAACCACTTTGATAAGTATCCAGTCCACTGTGACCTACTTAAGTAACAACCATGGCAGTTAAACAGGTATGTGCCCTCATGAGATTTGGCAAAGGTGATAAAAAACAGGCAAAGTATCAACCAGATGGACAGGTAGGGTGAAGCATAACTGACATGCTTGTTAAGGTAAAACAGTTAATAGTTTTACACCTCACTGTTTATTTGAGAAAGTGTGTTTCAGGGTGCAGTTCAACTTCCGTAACTGACTGAATTAGGTGTTTTTGGTTATTTGAGCAGAACCTGGAGGTTGGGGTGGGGCGGAGTGGTGGACTGACTGCAGAGGGGGGTGGGCACTCAGGCAGGGTGCAGGGTGGGCGGAATAGAATGAGAAAGAGGACATTTCTTTGGAGTTAGTCACTGTGGGGAGAGGCTGGGCTCCTTTCCAGCTGGCCTGACAGTTCTATCAAGGAATGTGTGTGACTGGAGGCCTGGGTGGGGTTGTACTGTGAGTTTCTCCCTCTGCAAGCAAGGCACAGGGACAAAACTACCTGATCGTCATGGTAGAGTGCGGAATGACATGTCCATGGCCAAGGCATGTGGTTTTATTTACTTCCCCCCACTACTGGTGACCACATTTGACATTACTGCAATACCTCAGTCTGTGTTGATGTGTGGAGTCTCACCACAGCATCGAGCAGAGGGTGGGGCAATTTTCATTTTATCTTGAGGAGATTCTGTTAAATATGACCATTGACAAAAAAATACATGCACAGCTCTACATATCAAAATGTGCTTAAAAGTTTTTTAGTTATTCTCTGTGCATCCGTAATCTAGGCAAATTCTATCTTACTAGTCAGCTGGTACCTGAATAACTCCTGACATGGCAGCCTGTTTAACATGTCTCTGTAACAACAGCAAGGGCTGCAGAGTGTACACAGCTGCTGTGGTGCAAGTCTCCCCACGCAAACATAATGACAACTACATACTGGGTGACATTTATCTCAGCTATATATGCATGAGACTCACTCAGACATTCAAAAGGTTGATCAATAAAAATGCATTCTTTATGGAAGGCAAAACTAAAACAGCAAATAATATATGTATATCAAATCAAATCAGATTTGATTTGAAAAGCACTTTTCATGCCACTAGGTACTTTATTTTGCATAATTTCTATCAAAGTAATGAATACTTTTGTTTAATAAATATAGGGTATTATGCAGGAGGGAGTTAATGATGGGGTTGGGGAGATTCCTTAGAAGAATGTTTCTGAGGGACATGTTCCCACCGGCGGATGCCTGCCTTTGCACAAATCAAGTCTGGTTCTGTTTGTACTCAGATTGAGAAAGAGCAGGCTTTGTTTCACAATATGCTGCTTGGTTGACACAATAATCCCTGTAAAACCTATAAGATGTCAGGCTAGTTACAGTAAAGATTGACATGGCATGCAGTCTAACACTCACAGTCTAAATAATGAATAGAGCTGCAACAACAAAATGTCGCTACTGCACTGAGCTTCTTGGCCTGCCCGTCACTGGTTTTGTCCTTCTCACATTCATCACTTGAGCTATGAAACCAGAGCTTGAGAGTTAATTTTCACTTTGAGTGCCTTCAGAACAGATTTGCTTTTCTTTAGCTCTTAATTTCAAGCTATACCTCTACCTGCTTAGTTTTGAGTCTGAATGTGTTCATCTTATCTCCATTTTACCACAGGAAAACTCACAACGCACAACTGCCTGGCTTTATTTACTTAGAGGGAGTCTTGCTTGATGGCTTTGCAAGGTCAATATTGCTACCAGTAGTTTGTTAATTTTCAAAGCCTCTAATGACTCTTATTGGTGATGAAAGGTCCACTGTTTATGTAAACTTAAATGCCATTGAGTAAGTGGTGAAGGTATGACTATATGTGAAATATGGAGACACACCTCTAGATACAACAGTGACTCATACGCAAGGAATACCTTTCATGATATGTCACGTATGTGATCAAAACATGGAATGTTGTTGCATAAGAGAACATCTTTAACTCAGGACATGCTGCTTTTTGAGCTGTAAAAATATCTATACTGTACATGTTTAAAATCACAATAAACCCCATCTTGTTTTTTTTCTTTGGTCTCAACAGAAGTCAAGAAGTCAAGAAGAACAGTTAACTAAAGCCCTTGGTTTTGCTTGAGCATTCCGAGGTAAGTGTCCTTAATTATGACATAATGCCAGAGATCCACACACCACATCTGTGATTGGTTAAAACAAGAAAACTGCCTTACTATAAATCAGCTTACTCGAAGACCATGTGGTCATAGTGACTTCAGAGCAATGATCTCTTACGTGGCTGGACGGAGAACTACTGTTGGAATGCTTGTTGTGAAGCCCTCTTTGGACCTGGATGGCATGCCTCCACTGCCTAGCGGTGAATGGCCATCCCTGTAGAAATCTGACACTTTGCTGTTTTGACTCTTTGTGCCTCCTGTTTTGTACCCCTCCCTCCTTCCCAAATGACCACCTGTTCCATTCAAACCCTCCTTATGAAACGACTTTGTGAAAAGCTCTCTGAGCTCCAGTTCTTCTTACGTGCTTGTTGTTAGCAGCTGCGGGATATGTTTCTTTTTGTTCAGGCAAAATCTTTCACGAACATCAATATAAAAATGAGAGCAGCTACTGTTTGCCAATGACAAGGCATGGAGACCCAGAAATGTTCTGTGGTTGCACTCTAGTAACAGAAGCTTTGTCTGGCTTGCTGTAACCCCGCCCCCCTTTCCCAACACATACCAGGCCATAATAAAACATGACAGACAGACGAAGTTGTCTGTCTCCCTTTACTCATGCTCTTCCCCAGCCTCCATAGCTTCCCTCAGAGTTTTGAGTAAAAATCTAATTTGGTTTTCAATTTTTGTTCACATGTACTTTTTGAAGATTTCCCTAATCAGATTTACAGATATGTGGGCTGAGATCACTCTGGTATGCATGAGAAATAAAAGAGAAAGAGCAGAGGAGTAGTTGATTGTCATGTTGTCTGATCATTTTGAATCACAGACTGTCTGCTTGTCTTGTGATTCCTAGAACAGAAGCGTTTTATTCAGCTTCTGTTTACAACACAGACCATATCCAATCATATGATCTTTTGGATTGAGTTAATTGTCCATTGCTCGATTTCCAAACATAGTTTAAAGCAAGTTAAATCAAGCTACTCTAAAGGGGGATACAAAGGGGACACTTTGTGCTGAGTTAGGTAAAGAAAGAAAAGGGGAAAGGGAGACCTAACTATTCAGTTTACCCTTTGGGCAGTGTAGTGTTGCTTCTGAGCACAGTTTTCTGTGACTGTATTATATTTTAATTTCTGCTCGATTCCTCTTCATTTCTTTATTCAACCCGCAGGCTAACATTCCACACAAGTTTCATAATTCCTCTCACTTTCTTTCTTTTCTTTTTGCTATTTCCTTTTACTTGCTCCCTACCTTTATGTTCATTCTTTTTCGCCACCACTGCATGCCTTAGCTCCTTCTTAAACCTTGCTGCTACAAATATGTCTAAACTGTGAGAATAACAGCCTAATTGGCTCACTCACAATCATAAAGGCTCTCGGTATAAAATGGAGATAAAATGCATGGCGAGGTCAAAGTCATGAAGTTAAATATGACTGATGATAGGTAGATTATGTGAGAGCTTATGATTTCTAACCAGAGATACCAATAAGAAGTTAAATGTTTCTGAACATGTTAAAATTGCCTTCCACACTCATTCTTTGTTTTAACACTAAATGGTTGCAATCTCAGTGAGCTTTTATAAGTGAAAAGTAAAACCTGTCTGAGATTGACAATAAAATAATTTCATAATAATTTGTTTTATGGACAGGACAATGACAGGCTTTGGAGGTATAAAACAAGCCAAGCTATGACTCATGAGGAAAAACACACAAGCTCCTGCCGGTCAGTTTAGTACAAAGAAAGTTTGGTTCAGATGAGAAAACCCAAATTAAATACCATAAGACAGTGTGAGATGGCCGGACTAGAATTTGCTGTGCAAAAGCTGATTGTTCCTTTGAAACTGCTCAATTTAAGCTTTGATACTGACATATTTAATCTGAAATTAGTGCATATAATAATCAAACTGAAATTCATGTTTGAATATTGATTTGGGTCACTGAAACAATGAGACAGAAAAGCATAAGGAGAAAAAAGATTCCCAAAAGTAGTTTATCTCATCAGTGTCTTAGACATCATCCCACACTTTGGTATATTCTCATTGGCTGTGTTGTCTGTTTTTCAATTGAGAGTCTGCTAAAAGCTATTTCAGAGAGAGCAATATAGACGGTTTAATATTACCTCAAAGCATTGCATTCATTCTCCAGTATTCCCAATCACATAGTACCAGTCTATTTATTGACTTGTGTTAATTAGTGCATTGCCAGTTATTTGCCCTTGCGCAGGCTCCAATAAACTAGTGAGAGTAGACTGCAAATCATGCTAGATTCCTCAGTGTTCATTTACTGATGCTTTCTCCCGTGCATGTTTGTGCAATCTTAGCTTGAAACTGTCAGTATTTCTGGCCCTGCGACAGACTGGCGACCTGTCCAGGGTGTACCCCGCCTCTCGCCCGTTGATAGCTGGGATAGGCTCCAGCACACCCGCGACCCAATTGGATTAAGCGGTTCAGAAAATGG
>JAVQJG010122875.1:0-10700 GCA_036024015.1 Craterocephalus amniculus
CCTCACCTGTACAACTGTATGTGTTAAAGTTATATTTTCATTGTTTACAGTGGCAGGGCCTGCCAGCTTGTTTTACAAGTTTGTTTCACAACTTAAAATATCTGCACTTTGTAATTTAGGTCAACTTCCTGAATGGGGGATTGAAATAAAAGCATGGAAGATTAAAGAAAATCGATTAAAATCGAAAATCGGATTTGGTTTTAAAAAATCAGAGATTTTATTTTTTGGCCATATCGCCCAGCCCTATGTTGCCGCAAAAAAGTAAAAAAAAAAGGAGGGAAAATGGCGGGAGGGGGAAATGGAGAGAAGAAAGGAAAGATGTCGCCAGAGGAGATGATGAAACCTAAAAACGAATGCCAAAGTCGCCGGCGAAAGATGGAGTGAGGGGGGAAAGAGGAAGAAAGAAATGGACCAATGGATTTGCAAGTGTGCCAGCGATGGAGGGATGAGGAATGGAAAAATGAACAAGTGATGGGAACAAGGAAAAAGATTTGTGAAAGGAAGAAAACAAAGAGGAGAAAAGGGAAAGAGGGTGAAGGAGTGCAGATTGCATGATGGTGTGATGAATGACACGTCTCTTGGGTCCCACTCTTCCATCTGTCCATCCCTCCCTCCTCCTTCACTCATGTCCTTCCTCCTTAACTCGTCTCCTCTTCTCCTTTCTGCTTGGAGATTCATTCGTTTTTCTCCCTGAACTTCTTTTTTCTTTCTTCTCTGTTCTCCACTCTGCATCCCTCCCTTCTTTTTTCTTTACATTGTTGTGTCTGTCCTGACTTTCTCTTCTACATGTAATCATTTAATTTCATGTCTTTTCTTCCATCTTTTACTTTGAACTCTTATTTTTTTAATACTTGAACACCTTTATCATCTTCTTCCTTCCTTCCTTTTCATTTCTTCTCAAACTCTCTTCATTTCCATCCCCACTTCCTCTCTTTTCCCATTTTTCCCTCCTTTATCTCCTATCTTCTCTAAATCCCCCTTCATACCTCCCGTCTCACTTTCTCACGTCTATTACTTCTGTCATTTATCCTTTACTCTTCTCTAACCCTTTTCCACTCCTTTTACTACAGTTTTTCATCTTTCCTTTTTTACCCCCTTCTCTCCTTGGCCGTCCCCTTCTAGCCTCATTTCCTTCATGCCCTCTCTCCTTCTTCTTTATCTCCTCCCTCCATCCTCTCCACCTGTATCCTGCCCTTTTCCAACCCTCCTTTCCTTACACACTTCCCACCTTCATTCCTTCTTCCTTCCTCGTCCAAATCTGCACCCTTCTTTCCCTCAGTCTTCGTCTCTCCTCTCTCTCCTCCATCTTCTCACCTCTATAATCTTTGCCTCCGTCATCTTGCCAGCTTTTTTTCCTCCCTCTCCATCCCTCCCTCCCTTCCTCCCTCCTTCCATCCCCTTGACAGTGACTGTTGGCCTCCTTCTCCCTCCCCTCCTCTCCAGGATAAATAAAACATGCTTGTGTTTAGTGACATATGGACACAGCTCACTGTGGCATACTAATGACACACACGCATACCTGATATGTGTGTGCGTGTTTGTTGAACATTATTGGAACCCAGAGAAAACATTTGCTCACTTATGATCGCTCATTAGCTCACACACACACACACGCTACATATAACACACACACACACACGCTTGGCAGTTGTCGGATGTCGCATTCCGCCTCAGTCACACACACACGCAGAGTTGGACGTCTTAGTGGCCCTGCGTCCATGGAGACGCCACGTTGCCGGGGGAGACGGGCTGTTGTTTACGACCTTGCGGGCGCCACGGCGATGGGGGGCATCGGCCAATCACAGATGGACATTTATCACACTGTTAGAAAACACGGTGAGAGGGTTTTTTGGGAAGGGTGGAAATGGCCAGAAGACATGAAAGTTGGGGTGAAGATGGCGGTAAAACACAACCGGCTAAAGCAAAAGGGCGGATGAAGACGCGAAAGACCGCAAAACAAGTGCAACGAACTAAAGTGGAAGGATTTAATGAGAAAAATGAAGCAGAAAGGTGACAGACAAGAGATGAGACAGGAGAGAATCCTGGTGAGAAAACCGACAAAGGGAAATGAGGGGACAAAAAGCGAGAGATTTAACGACAGCGAGAGTGATATCACTTTAATTGGCCTCATCTTCCTTAACAAAGATGCTGTGATGATAAGCGTGGGAGTGTGTTTGTGTGTGTGTGGTAACCTATGCAGGGTGCTGCGGCACTCATTTGACTTGTTAATTCACTTCAAAAACAGCTCAATGGTTCGCCTTGTCTTCTAACACACACTCACTTTACATAAACACACACACGCACGACGCGCTTAACCTGCATAAACTCACATTTTGAAGTGATAAACATAAACACATCTGGCGAATGAGCAGGCACACACTCTTTAAAACCACACTCTGTATGGATTACAGATGAAGTGCTTTCAATCTTGTCCTGAAAAGGATACATGGATCTAGAGGACTCTCATGTGCACCTGCAGACGCGGAGGAGACGGGGATGAGGAGGGAGAGAGGAAGGCTGAAGAGGCCTAAAGTGACATTAAGTCTTTTTCATCTTTCTCCTCCTCCTGCATCACTTTGCAATGCAACACACTGAGCACCAAGTGGATGTTTAGAGCCCAGCGCCCCCTACTGACTGATGTGTGAACAGTGATCACCTCAACACAAGGCACTCATGAGGAAACGTTGGGTTCTGGGATTCTTGTGGATATCAGATATGGCTTCAAATGAAATGTCTAAACAAAATAAATTATTCTAAAAGGTTCTTTTTCTTTGTTAAAGCAGCATAAGTGAACAGATTTTTTAACTTTAACACATCTTAACGAAGGCTAATTCAACATCCATTGTGCATCCTGTCTCTTGTCTGAGCTCTCTCGAGCCGATAAAAGTCAGTCTGATGTCGATTTTTGTCTTATCTCTTGTTCTGTCACCTTCTTTTCCTCACTCAATCCAGTTATGTCACTTTTGTTTCTTTGCTGTATCTTTGCTCCAACCAGCCAATATGTTCTGGTATTGAACAGAAACAAAATGAAGTGTGGTTTCCCAACCTCGGGAAGCTTCTATGCAACAACATAAATGACAGGAAAGTAAATAATAAATGAAAGTGTACCATGAAAACCAGTCAGAAGCACAAACGTTTGATGTTGGAAACTCAGTATTGCTTTACAAACAGAAAACAAGTCTTGCTGTGATTTCAGTCGTCCCTTCCGGGACCTTACCCCAAACAATACAAACAAGATCCCAGCTACCAGGGAACCAGTCTCTGAATTTGCAGATATCTTGGGACATTTGTGTCATATTGTACAATTTCAAACTACATCTTGGCTCTGGAGGCATGACTTTGGGGGGGAAATCTGAAGAAAGCGGTTTGTACTTTTGAATTGTGTATTTTCAAACTGTAGCTTGTAGGGGTGGGACAATACCTTGGTCTACATTGATACATCGATAATTTGGTCAATGGGTCAATGATCAATCCAAAATGCTAACATCGGCCAAAAATCGATAGAGTAACCAGTTATCAAATGCACTTTTATTTTGAAAATATTTTCTTTTAAACTGAATGTTAATGCCAGAACTCACAGACTTCAGTGATATAAAGAATATTATTTTCCATATTTAGTGAACAACGATAATCGGATTTACTTTCTCATATTTTGGTTCAAAAGGCAATAGACCCCTAGTCATTGACATTTTTAGGCCATCAAACCCAATCAGTTCTTAAGGGAAACATCTTAAAGCAATGTCTTGATTAGACAACACAATTTAAAGCCTTTTTGCTGTAATATAAAGAAACATTGAACCCCCTAAATGTAAACAGTATAAACCAATAGATTTAACTGAATCTTTGTCCACCGTAAATAGAATTCATAACCACTGATTTTTATAAGCATCAAAACTACAAACTGTTGATCGGGCAAGACAAAACCCATACCAATTATTACTGTAAATAAGAGTGAATATTGTCCCCAGAAGCAACCCAACCCTTAAAGTTCCCATGATAATCGATAAAATCTGACTTCACTATGACTTTTGTTGCTGGTGTAACTTCTAGTTTATTTGGACAAACCTGCCGGAAAGCTTTTTATTCATGCTGACTACCAGAGGCAATGCATCAAGACTTCTAGCTGAGCTACTTGTATATTCAGAAACATTTTAAAGTTAAAGATATAACATAAAATAGCAAAGGGAATAGCACAAAATGGCCGTCACAAAATGGCTGCAAATGGGTGTCCTGGACAGTCCGTGAGAGCTAAAGATGGACGATCTAAGTGCCCGAGCGCTGAGCTGAAATCTATTTGACTCAGCACAAGAGCAATTGACTGCATTTGTAAATTGGCACTCCCAAGTGCTCACAGGAAGAAAAGGAAGCAAA
The DNA here is from genome assembly GCA_036024015.1 of Craterocephalus amniculus. NCBI lineage: Eukaryota > Metazoa > Chordata > Actinopteri > Atheriniformes > Atherinidae > Craterocephalus > Craterocephalus amniculus. The sequence goes on from JAVQJG010122875.1 coordinate 4,372, forward strand.
AGAAAAAGAGAAAAAAAAGCCCGAAAAAAAAGCCCGAACAGTGCGTTTCTAAATTCAGAACACAAAGAGCAATTTCTCCGTTTCCCTGTTTGTTTTATTCAAAGTGTCACTCCATCTCTTAGAGCCTGTTCAGAGCACTCCTTCAGAGATGTAGGTGCACTCCATTAAATATTTACCAGCGCAGCCAAATGGGGTGGGTTTTCACGCAAGCTCAGGAGGGGGGCTCAGGACTCCTAAAGATCATCTAGTGGCCTCCAGCTGCAAACTCTAAGCTTTTTAAGACCACCTAGAGTCACTGTGCTAGATGAGGATGTGTTCAGGGGCTGCAGAGTGGGGGCTGCATTCAATAGAAAAGCACTTTCACGAGAAGAAGAAACATTTTGGTGTTGAAGAACTTTACAATATTTATACAATCACTGTTAAAAGTAGTTTTGTGTAGTTTTCATGGAAAAAAAGAACTTATTCATTCTCATTAGCATGAAGTATAAAAACTAGTACTGTCAGTTGATTAGAAAAATTAATTGCGATAATCGCATGAGGGTTAAAGTTAACTTGCGATTAATTGCATATTAATTGCAAGTTATTTAAAAGAAATAATAATTATTTTTATCTACTTTATTTCATTATATCTTTTAACAGGATATTTGTCATAATGCTCATCTTAGCTGTTAGGAAGTTAACATAGACTGAAAATAGATAATTGATGCTGATTTGTTTAGTTTTTTAATGTTGTAGTTGTCTTTATTTGAGGTAAACTGTGAGGGTTCAGATTTTTGGAATACATTGAATGCATCGCAGTGCTGCATAGCATTCTGTCTGACAACGCAAGTTCAAGTTTTATTTTCTTCTCCTCTATCCGTGGTCATCTGAGTCGCCTTCTCCTGTATTTTCTGAAGAACTTGGTAGATAAAATACCTTTGTTTGAGTAAAAGATCCATTATGGGTTGTTTCCCTCCACATCTCTTGCTAAAATTCCACCAGCAGTGCGTGCATTGATTGAACGCTGTGCGTTAACATTTTATTAACGAGCTAACTTTGACAGCCCTAATAAATACACATGACTTACAGGTATTTGTTTTTTTCTTCTCCCTTAGCATTATTTTATTCTTTCCAATATTTAAACAACCTGTATTTCTTTTTCTCTCTATTATTTTGTGACATTTTGCATAACAATGTATTAAGATCTTTTTTGAATAATCACAAAACTGGTGATTCTTTAAGACACACTGTGTAATTTTCTGACTTTAGAGTCAAAAACAGAGGCATTTATGTACATTTCTGGAGTGTATTTCCAAGCAGCATCCAACGGCTGGGAAACCTTGCACCTTTTTCTTCCGGCCATCGCATGACATTGCAGATGACTTTCACTTTACGCACCATGTCATACACTGGCGAACGGATAAAAACTCACCAGCTGTTTTTAATGCACATCAAAGCTTTCAGCAAAGTAGCGCAAGAAGACAGGGAAAGGGACAGAGTTAGAGATAAGAGTCAAAATAAGTCTTACTGGCTGTAGAGAGTTCCCAGTACAGGTAGGATGCAAGATGGATGCCGAATTAGTCATTGATTTAAGATGACGTAGTACGATGTGCAGCTAAGCAGAGTCTCTATTCCAACTTCTGTCGACCTGAATTAAACCAAGCCATCCCATTTTGACCTTGACCTGCTTGTGGAAACTTTTTTTCAGAGGCAGTGCGATGTGCTTATTTTACTACCGTTCATTTGTGTTTTTGCTTAAATCAGCTCAATAGAGAGAAGTTATCCCAGTTAGTTAACATGTTGCATCATTACTGTCAGTGCACTAAAAAGTTCCCAACAAGTCTGTTTAAAACGATAAAAAAGCAATGATTCTGTCACATGCATTTCTTTCTTCTAAAAGGAAGTATTCTGGATTTTTTAAAAACGTAATCACAGAAGCAAATAAGCCAGACTGAATATCAAAACACTGGAGCGCACCGTGGCTGAATCAAAGAGGAATAAGGAAAGAGTCAACATCAGATGGACTTTTACTGGCTAGACAGAGCTCAGAGAAGAGACAGGATGAAACCTTTGGTAGGGGGACACCAAAGTTGGCAATTAAGCAGTGGTACTTTAAATCTGTTGTCAATACGCATAAATGTAACAACAATTCAGCTGTAAAGTATCGCTGATATAAAATGCAAATCACACTCGTACCCTGACAGGGCAAAGGGGGTTAAACTCAGCGCTGTGGGGAAAAGTCATCACGTTATGCTGATGATTCACCGTTATTCCGTTTCATTTTCTTTTTACTTGTTTGTGTTTTTTCCTTTCCCTCTGTCCGTCCTTTGGAAAGTATTACTATGTATTAGAGAGAAAAAGAGATGGGTAAACGAGGCACAGACAAGCCACAGGAGGCCACAGAGACACACACTCACATGCACATGGGAAAATGTATTTTCCCTCACACACACACACACAGAAGCTCTTTATGGTGCGTGTGTCTTTGAAGCAGTCTGTCAATCAATCACACACTAATTCCCAAGGTTCCGTGGTCGCCATTAGCGACGGGGGTCGATGCTCGGTAACCGTGGACACAGCGGACAGCCATCGATCTGAGAGGGAGAAGAGAGGCAGAGCAGTGTGTGTGTGTGTGTGATAGTCATGATGGAGAACAGTATTGTGGCTCTGCCCTCGTATCGATCGACTTCTGGTTGCACTGAGCCGAAGCGGGCGTTCTGACTCTGTGTCCGAATGTGTGCGTACATGATCAGGCATGTGCATGTGTGTGTGTCTGCTTGTGTGTATTTCCTGTTTCTCTACATGCAACTTTGTGTGCGAGCCTGAGTGTCAAGGTGTTCTTCAATAGAGTAATCAATGTGTGAATGCTGTTCTGACCCCACAGAGGGACTCCATTTTCTGTTTAATCCGCTGCTCCTCTAGTTTGTCCCGCTGTTAAACTCTTAAACTTTGAAAAACTCATCTTAATATCTTGACTTTACTATAATAACTTTGTTTTTAAACATTTAAAACCATTGCCCTTTTTTTTTCTTCTGTTGTACTTCTGCCAAATCAGAGGTCACGCATTTAGCCACGTCTCTGTGTGTGTGTCTGTCTGTGTGTCAGAAACAAAACTCAAAAAGTAATGGACAGGTTTTGATTCAATTTTCTGGAAATGTCAGAAATGGAAAAAGTAACGTGATTAAAATTTGCTGTTGATACGGACCACCGCCTGGATCCAGGAGTGTTTCTTTTAAGGATTTCCTTACTTTAGGCAGATGGGGATGATTTTGCCATTAAGAGGTTTTTTTCATAATAATGCCTACAATCATTGGCAAAAAAAGAACAATGTTGCTTCTAGTTTTAGTCATACATCCACTTAGCCTATAAAACCTTAATGCTTCCTTAAAGCTGCTACAAATGATTACTGATCGGTTGATGGCTGTCAGAATGAATTGTTGTAAAAACTAACAGCCCTAATCACAAATATTTACCCTTTTAATGAAAAGATTCATCCTCTGAGAAACCAGAACATCTGCTTACAGCTTAAAACTGTAAAAAGTTTGGATGTCTTAGCAAAATTGATATAACATTAACACAACAATTACAGTGATGATGACTTCTGTTTCTATATAACTTCTATTATGTATAAAAAAGTGAGAGATATAGAAATGATCCCATCATTAGAGTCAATAATCACCTTTTTCCCTTTAATTATTCCCTGTTGATCCAATTCATATATGCTCAGAATTTTCTCTTAATCTTTATTTTTTCATCTCTTTCTCATGCTTTTTGTTCCTTTCTTCGATTTTTCTTTTTTAAATCCTTAATCTTAAATGCAGTTTTGTAGTTTAACATATTTAAAGTGGATTTCTAACATTTTGTGTTTCTGATTGTAAGAGGTGCAGACAGCACCAGCTGGTGTCATTTGCTCTGAGGTGTGTTTGTGAGAAATGGCTCAATGTTCTTCACTCTCTGTGGAAAGAAAACCTCTTATTTTTGGCCTCTTTCTCCATCATCTTTCTCCAACTCATCATCCTCCTCTCTCAGCAGGACAGCAGACAATACGTCTGGTCGCTCTGCCTCGGGCTTTCAATCTTTTTTCCCCTCATTTATTTTTACTGGTCAGTCCCGTCGTCATTGTATTTTGTTTTCTACAGTAATTTTTAGTCAAATAATAACTGTGATCATTGTTTACTAAAATTGCAAGTCAGATGTATCATTGTGGGTTTACTTAGCAATAATTGGCACTTTTAGATGTGCAAAATTTTAAAAATGAGCAAAAAACATTAAAAACAAAAACTGACAGTTATACAAGCCAGTTTGCCAAGTTGATTATTTGTAAAACACTTTTTAATTACAGGTTCTGTAAAAACATTATTATATCATTCTGTAAAACATTATTATACATTTAAAAGGTCAAATTCTAATGAAATAAACTGAGGAACTATGACGTATTCGGCCCTGGCTAAAATCCTGTCTTGTTTTTGTTCTTTATGGAGTCATTTTCTCAGTGTTTACTCTGTTGGTGTTACCTATTAGGGGAAAAATGAACATTTAAATAAAGTCCAAGATCAAATATATTGTTTCCTTTTCTTTATTTTTTCTGTTAATGGTAAATGTCCCAAAGAAAAAAAAAGTTTTCTTTTTACAACTAAAGCCAGAGCATCTTTGTCTTATGTGTGATTGAATCAACAGTTAAAGCGGAAACTTCTTGTTTCAGGTGTTATGTAAATAGAAAAATGCGATGTAAGAGCGAGAAGAGCCACACACACTTTCTGAAACAAAATGTGGCTATTTTTACTGAACTTTTTTGAAGTAATGGATAAAATTCTTCCAGTTCTCAGTCACCCGCCAGCTGGAGTCTGAGTGTGCTGAATTGAACCCTCCTTCTTATGTGAAAACCTGTAAAAGGTCCTATTAGCAAACTTAGCATCAGCGCTTTTCTACCTGAGCTTACTGTTGCCATGGAAACAAATGATGAATTTAGCGTGTTAATGATAAAAACTTCACACTGAAAGGTGTTTTTCCCAAATCATGACGTGTCAGTACCAAACGCGGTGTGTGCGCGACGGTGGGTGGAAAGTAAAAACATCTGCGGTTATTTAACACCCGATTTCATGTGTACGATGCTCAGAGGGAAGGAGAGCGCAAATAAGCACAGCCCAGATAAATCTGCTTAAAATCAGCCCAGTATAAACATTTACACAACACTAGGACTGAATGAATTCCACTTCAGCTTAACCTGCAAACAACTTTGTCCTCCACACCTCCCTCCATCCCTCCATCCAGCTTTAAATTAAATTTCAAACATCTCCTCCCTCCTGCCCCCCTCCCTCCATCTTTCTATCTTGTTTTCTTTATAGCTTACAGACAACTGTACAGTGTGTAATGGACATTCCTCTGAGGCCGTCAAGCGTGACCGGGGCAAAACCAACTGACCCACACACACACACACAAACACACACACACACACACACAGATAAGCATGCATGCATACCCTCACACATGCATTTATACATGAAAGCAAACTGTACAGACACACTCAGCACAACGCAAAAGCTAACACGCACACTTACACACATAATGGTGGATGTGCACACTACACACACACACACACACACACACACACGCATACAGAGGGTCATCTCTCTCACTCTGCTGGTTGTTGTGTATAGAAGTCAGTTCCAGGTCAGTGCACAGAGCCAGGGATCTTAGTCCACACAAAAGAGTGTGTGTGTTAGTGTGGATGTGTGTGAGAAGCGGAGGGGCCGTTCTCTTGCTGGGTGTGTTTAGGTTTCTGCATGTGTGTGTGTGTGTCGGCGGTCGAACATCAGGCCGGAGGCGTCCCAAACTGCACTCACACCCTGAAACGTTTCAGTAAAACACTCGCGCTGAAAAGAAAGTTTGACTTCAGCGGCCCGTCAGTGTGTGTGAGTGTGTGTGTGTGTGGCCGCCACGCGGTGCAAAGCATCATGGGTAAAGGCAGGCAGCACCTGTGAGGTCTGCTGAGGTGCCAACGAGGGCTGTGATTGGTTTAAGCTGTCAGCGTATCTGACTGCATGGGTTTAAGTGCAGCTGATGGTGTTGATTCAAACGCTGATGGACAGTAATGACAATGTGCTGCTGAAGATGATGCTGATGCTAACAGAGTGTGTGTGTGTGTGTGTGTCTCAGGCCTGACAGCAGCAGCCATGGCCGAACTCCAAAAGCTACAGAAGATGAAGATGATGATGAGTCTCCAGAACGGCAACGAGTCTGACAATGATGACCTTCACTCAAACACAGGTGCGACCCAAACCCTCTCTCTCTCTCTCTCTCACACACACACACACACACACACACACACACACACACACACACACACACAC
>JAVQJG010122886.1:0-12487 GCA_036024015.1 Craterocephalus amniculus
CACAAGTGCTATGTGAAATAAAAAATTGTAGCACAGACGTTTTTTTTCATAGCACGTACTGCCCTGTCAACAAACAAGTTGCGAGAGCTTTCAGCTCACACAGTAGTAAGCCAGCTGCAGTGCATCCCGGATCCACAAATAAACGCATCTCCACTCCGGGTTTTCCAACATGCGTCGCTACAAATAACTCCTCCAGTTGCTGTGGTGTCCCTTTAAACTGGAGGATATTGTTACTGATGGCAGGAAAGACTGATTGAGGTTCTCCAGGAGGAAAACACTGCACTAACAAGAGGAGCCACACCTCTTGTTGGCTTTTCTTTTAACAGCAGAGGAGTTTTACTGAAGCGTGATGGAAGTGCAGGGCGCCCACAGCTCATTTCACAGGCCGACGCGCTCCTAAACCATTACCACACCGGTGAGCTTTTCACTTGTCCACCAGTAAGCAACGTAATCACCACGGCGGAGGAGTCTGCTGCAGAAACAAATGCTAATCGTTATGGAGACAGTGTAAATCATTGCATGAAATTACAGCCGGGTTCGTGTGTGTTCTGTAAGCAGAAAGAAAAAAAATGCCGGGAATATCTGAGGCACAAACAACTTGGATGGGCTAATAAACTATAATTTTGAGGACATCATCCACTTTGGTTAACCAGAAGCCGTGTTTAAGCAAAAACCAAACAAAGCGAAGCTTGTAGGAAATTATGCGTTGTTTACAGGATGCTGATTGATGCAGCGGCCCAACCTGTTATAACACGCTGCTTTCATCGAGGCTGTCAGTCAACGAGCTAGAGAAGAAACGCTCAGACGCAGCCGTTGCTCCGTTATTGCACTGCAGTGACAAAGCAACACCAGAAAAGTTGGAAACCATAAAACAATGAACTTCGGACTCATTTTTAAATCTTTATTATGATTATTCCCGAAGCTGAAAGCACCCCGAAGAACCGGAGGATAGGGGTCAGATACTGCCGTTCACAATCTGGCTTCCTGGTACAACATCATTCAGCAAGAACTAGATAACTACACACTCACACCGTCGTAAAGTAAACAAAACAAAAGACATTGTTGCCACCACAAATAAAATTGTGATGGGAAAACCACTACAGACGGAGTGCATGAGCGAGGCACGGGATGGGAATAAACAGATTTTACTGCTGAGAGAGCTCAGAGAGAGAAGAAATAAAAACCCAGGATGACACACAGATGTCGACTTAACTTTGTTGCTGCTGTAGATAAGTAAAAACTGATTAGCTCTGGTGCTGTGTGGCGCTTGCTTTGCTGGTAAAGTTGCTGATGTGCAGGTTTACATCATGATTCACCATCGTTTCTCACTCGCTCTGTACGGGCTGTAAATCACAGGGATTAAAGCCGCAGATGACTCCTAAACATGGGACTTACTGTCTGAATTGGCCGTAGTGGTGCCCCTACCTTTTTTTTTTTTTTTTTAGCTCAGCACCTCATTTAAAGGATTTCATCATTATTATTAATTGCATGAATTTTAAGAAAAAGGTCTGATTCTTAAAAAAAAAAAAACTTCTAGCTGTGGTAAACAAATAAAACTTTAACTATGAAACGACTCGTGAGACCGAGCTGCTTCGGGGCTCTCCTAATATTTTTTTCCCACTGATCATCATCAGGGCAGCCTCCAGGTGCACCTCAAACATGCAGGGCGAGTTCGATGGAGGCTGCTCTTGTTTTCTGATAACGCTCTCTCACGTCAGCCAGCCTCAGCGTCGTGCTTCACCTGACTTGGATGCGGCTTTTTGCTTTTTCCAAGAACTGCGTAGCGGGGAATTTCTTGGAAAACCGATTTCTGCCGACCTCACCGCTGAAAGTCTGGGGGAGGCTTAAGCGCTGTCAGTGCAGGTGACGCCACACAGACGGGGGATGCGCAGGTCAAAATACCTCCGACTCTTATCTAGTAGCTTTGGTTGTTTATTTGGCTCGGAAACCATTAAAAAATACCTCAACTGGTGGAGATAAGAGACCCCCCCACACACAGACGAGCAAATTCCGCATTCTTCATTTGATTCAAGTTTCACTGTCAAAGTTGGTGATAGTACTGTTCTTCTTTACACTGTCCACCAGTCACAAACCAACACACAATATGCAGACAGGCAGACCAACACCTACATCTGTGAAATGGTGGGTACTAGGGACGCAAATTATCAAGTAATACATAAATTGATAGTTGTTTCATCTTATTGATTAATTGATAAGCAGCATTTTTTCTGAATTTCTGAGTTCCCTGCTGAATCAAGAGGTTCCTTTCTATGAAAAATGGTATATTAAGAGAAAATGCAAATCATATTCCTTAATAAAAGATTTATTCTTAACAGCAGGAACAACACATCAATACATGGAACTATGCAAACAAAGATAGTATAACAATAATAGTAACAATAACAATAATAATAATAACTTATTATTATTAGTAGTATTAATTATTGTTATTATTAGTATTGTTATTGTCATTATTAAAATTATTATTATTATTACAACTACTACTATCAGCAGCAGCATCATCAGTAGTAGTAGTAGAAGCAATATGGAGGAGTTACGGGCTCAAAAAGATTAATAGCGATTAATTTATTTGAATCAAGAAATTTCTTATCAACGATTAATGATAATCGATTAATTGTTTGCATCCCTATTGGGTACACCGGTGCAACGCCACAAACATATGGTCACATTCTAGACGTGCTTTCTCTCTACAACTAAAATGTATTTATACAATATAAAACACACTTACTAAAGTACTCTACACAAATGGCAAAATGACAATACATGTTTGGATAGTATGAGAATATTTCACCTTAAACTGATGCCTGCAGCTTCTTGAAAGGTTTTCTACTCATTTACTGAAGCTGACTGCACTATATGGGATGGAAATAATGTTGCATGTATTGATTTTACAAATCTGCCTCATTCAAACGCTTTAAATAAAATCCACATCAGAAAACGTTGATTCTTTTGTTTCTTGTGTTTCTTCACCGCAGATATATGTCCCGCATTATTAAAATCATTGCTTGCAGTGCATCTTCACCATCATATGTACGTTTGCGTGATGGACATGAAAGACTGAACAGAGACTCGATAAAATGCTGAAATAAGTGCCTAACCTTCCAGTGGGGCTTAATAAGGGGGATAAAGATGTTGAAAGAGATTAAAATTGCTGACCAAGTGACTTTGAAATAATTCAGTCAAATTTTGATGCAGCAACACGGCAGGAGGACTCCAACTAAACGCTGCTGATTCTTTTTTCTTCAACTCTGTAAAGACTAATCAAGCATGTTTTGATTGCAACCAGGAGGTTAAGGTTGCTTTCCTAATAAATTCAAACCAGTGCCGCTGATGAGCTCTCTGCTAACACCATGCTCATTACCGACTAATGTGCATCTAATTTTCCAGGCGATTCATCTGTTACCTGAATGTCAGCAGGAATTTCTAGGCTGAACTGAAACAGATTATTATACCCCCCCAGAAAACAATCCCAAACCCCAAAACACTAGATTGCATGTTAGAAATCTGTTGTCTTCCCCCCTGTGAGGCAGTAACCAGGAGGTGACCCGCTATCCTGCCTCCTGACGGACACATGAGCCAATCAGAGCATCCAGACTGCGTGGTCCCACCAACCCTTCAGCTGGCTGTTTGTGCTCAGCATGAGGAGACCGGGCTGCGTTTCTCTGGCACAGAATGTTCTTTCCCTGCTCCGAGCCCCCTCCAGACCCCTGACTCCACCTCACCCCCTGACCTCTCGCGACGGCGTGTTGGGAGCTGGAAAGGTGCACTTTTGCAGTGCGACAATGCACACCGTGAGGCTGGGGGAGAAACAGGGAGAAGGCGAGAATCCCCGTCTGGAGTTTGGTGCAGGCTGGAGCTGCTGGTGTGTCGCTTCCAAAACACAACCCAGACGGACAACGAAGGGTGCACCGACATGGAGGGGTCAGCGGGTACGCAGCCATTCAGGCCGGCATTCCACCGGACGTCTGCGACACAGTGAATCCCAGTTTTTATTCTCCTCACTATTATGCAGGTTTAACACATGCGCCGCAGTCCTGAAATGTTTCCACACACCATCCAAACGACCAAGGGGAACAAAGTGTGGGTGAAAATAGAGCAGGTACCAGGGTTACAGGTGACATCTGTTCTCTCTTTACTGTGTGCCTGGATTTTGCTTTCCTCTATTCAACTGCAGATGCATGAAAAAAAACACAGTGTTGATCTATAAACACCGAAACGGTCCATATCAGCAGTAAAGCTGGGCAATATATAGAGATTTGCAGATATATCGAGACTTGGTCACACAAGATATAGAATAAGGGGATATCCTTTTTATCGAGTTTGCTTGTTTTAAGTTTAAAAAATATTGTTTTTTTTAGCATTTTGCACAACTGTATCTTCATTTTGATCATTGAAAAGTATTTTTTATTATTTTAATACACATATGCTTTCATTTTCAGTCGGTTATTTTAAAGCACATGATTCTGATCCTTAATAAAAGTGCATTTTGCACGATAGAACGTAAATTTGAAAATTTCTTTGTTTACTTGACTAAAAAAATTTATATCAAGATACACATCTTATATCGTGATTAAGGAAAAAATTATCGAGATATGAAAATTTGTTCATATCGCCCAGCCCTAATCAGCAGCATCAAATGCCATCCTGAACGAGCTATGAACATAATGCAGCGATTAATACATCAAACTCCTGCATGAGAAATAAAACCTTTGGATATCAAAGTTGACGGAGGGAGACGATGGAGGTGGAGCAGTGATTTAAGATGGAGATGCAAACAAGCGGAGCACATATGGAGTTTAAAAAGCGGCGGAAGAACTAAAAACACTTCGGATGATATGTCTTTCACATCTGTAAACACAGACTGAAGGAGAGGATACCAACTACCCAGACTCAAACAAAGTAAGCTGGTGGGAAACTGGATGGTTTACCATTTAAAAATACAAGACACAACATCACACATTATTATTCTTAGTAGGAACTAATCAACATGATAAAACTACTAGTAATGAATAGATAAAAAACTGACTGAAATCACATGGTTAAGCTACATTAGTGTGTCATGATATTACTGTTTTTAATCAAAAGAAGGCTTGGATATCCTCCTGTTTTCCCTGAACTCTGAAAGGGTCCTGAAACTGTGGCCCTGAGACTGCAGCTGCAGCAACATCAGTGCAGGCTCGTCATTCAGGGTCCATTCATACCAGTCTGCTAGACTCAGTGCAACACGGTAACCCCGAAACCAGGCGTATTCTCACTGTTTGGTGACAGCAGATTAAATGGTTGGCATCAATTTGGTGAGCGTGTGCTGGCTTTATCTTAACAGTGGAAAGTTACCCCACAAAGCCTGCTCTACTCTGATGATGTCAACGATACACAAATCAGGCTTTATTATTTAAAATGTGCAGTTGTTTGATCAATAAATGAGGGAAATACGGACACCATATTATTAACCTATATTCAGCTAATGGCTACTATAAATCTTCATCTTTAGTGTAGGTGGTTATTGAGTTACAGATATAAACTGAGTGGAAAGGCTCGTCTGTTTTGACATAAACGGAGCACTCTGGCAGGGGTGAAAATCATGGCAGACCTTTCAAGGAAACCGAAATACCAAAGAAAACACACACACACAAAAATCCATCAGACTGAGAGCTAAACCGAATGACATTCAATATGGAATAAGTAAAGATAGATCCACAGCTCTTTGGTGTACAGTCTGCTTTTTTCTTTCCCCCCCAAACAGAAATATCACCCCAGCAGGAAGCCAGGCAGGGAAACTCCACGGCAAAAAGGTGGGGAAATGTACCTCAAAAACAGATTCTTAACAACAAGCACCTGTTTCTAAAAGTGAAAAAATTACTGTTGCTGTAATGAGGATCCAGGTTTTGAGTATACCACAAAACGGTGCAGACAGACGACAACACAGCCGGTTCACATACACCGATAGAGATCTGCATTCGCTTCCATTCCAGCAGCCCCAAAAAACCAACCCCTGGTCGGGATTTTACTGGTTTAACCAACAATACATACTCAGCAGCAGTCTGGTGACAGCCTGGGTGGACATGTTTGAATCAGATTACTCATATCTGTTTATTCTCATTATAACGAACCCAGCCAGGAGTTCACCGCATTCATCTAAGATCTCCTCATATGACAACCAGGTAGCTTCTTTTTTAAACATATGTTTTTACAAATCTGTCAATAATATTATGATTTCCCTCCAGGAATAAATACTTTTTAAAAAGTATTAATTCAATACATGCAGATTTAGATGCAGTTTCAATCCATTTGTAAATGCAGAAACTAACAAAAGAAAATGAAAGACTACATGTGTGCATGAAAGCTTCAAACTCTTCTCGGTGAAGCCTTGTTTTCTGCCTCGTGTCTGAATTAACACTCCATTTACATTGTGTATATCTTCCCAAGTAAAAGGGCTGTGTGCATAATCCTGGTCTCATAAGAAAGCAGAGACATGTGAGATTATTATCGGAGTGTTCGAGTCGAAATGTGTGGTACTATGTCAGAGTAAATTTACCTGAAACACAGCAAAATCAGTCATCAGTCAAGAGAATTAACGGATAGCCCCCAAATTCAATGTAGAAACACAATCAGGATAAATCTTGTAAGAAGCAGGAAGAGTGAATATTTCCTTCTTCAGCACTTTAGGTTTTTAAAATTGGAATAAAACCCTATCAGCAAAAAAAGACATGAATTATGACATATTTTTGTCTTATTTGCTGCTCTCACACAGTTGTCCCACCATGATGGGACAGAAATCTTTGCAATCAGCTGAGTCTGCTTCCATATGACACCTTGTTTGTGAATTATGCCTGAAGCGGAAAAATTAGCAGAACCTCTAGATTGGACATCACTGTTCTCACCTTTTTGTCACATTCATGTACGTTTCATTTGGATGCTTAGTGCTTGGTGGGGTGTTTAATCTGACTTTCTCCCGGTAATTTTGGTACGCTACATGTAAAGGTTGCTGCTTCTTAGCATGTCCATCAAAGCCTCATCAAGGAGAAACTACAAAGTAAAAAAGTGGAAATAAAACTTTTTATTATATTATTATATCTCTTACAGACAAGATCTGTACGGTCAAATTCACCTCCTGAAAACCAGTCAAAGAGGGAATGTGTGTAGATCCAGCTCGATAGTCCTCATCTGATATAAGGTGTCCCACCAGAGATGCAGCGTCTGACTTCCTGTTGGCAATAAGTCTGTTCAAAATAAAAACGGTCTGCCACTGATAACAATCCAAGTAGGTTTCTCTCTTTGCTTTATCTCCATTACTTTAACACTTGCTTTATCACAAAGATCTTTTTTCACAATGACTTCTGTCTCATCTATCACTAGCATCAAAACAAACTAAGAGCCACCCGGGGCGACAAAAAGCTAGAACCTAGCAAAAGCTAGCAAAGCCCTGATGCTGCGTAGGTCACAGAAAAGCTCATAGTTCAAAGAATTTAGGGTTTTCCAGACCAAATAACAGCTGTTTATCTTTTGAAGGTGGGGCTGTTCTTCCTGGGAAATATTTTACAGGAGCACCCATATTATGTGCTGTCCATTTGTTTATGTTTTTAACGTTGAGGTCCCCTGTGATACATTGTCCTGGTTCAGGAACCTTACGGCACTATGAATGACCAAGTCAAAATGTTGTTGATGGTAATCATACACATTTAACTGCAACTTTTCTTACTGTAAATCGAGTCATTTAGACAAAACATCGATCTTCAGTATTTCGGCAATCATTTTCCATAGATCGAATCATAAACACACTTCTATCAACAAATCAAATCACATAAACCAACATCAGAAAAATGTCCTGTTTGACTGAGCCAAACAGAACAAGTCTCCTACTCAACCTTGTGGAGATTGTTGGAAGCAAATATCAGTCGGATCGACTTACACTTCATGACAACTCCAGACAAAAGGAATCTCAGGCATTCCTCTGTTGACTAACCCGGAAAAGACAACTTATCAGAGGCTCCAAGGCGCCTACAGGGTGGATGTTTCCCAGCAAGCTATCACATTAGCTGTTTCTTGATACCTGAAGCTTTGTGTTGACTTAAGATTGGGATGGATAGCACAATGCCTGCAGTCCCAGGAGGACAAAGAGAGCTGCAGAAAAAACAATGGAAACAATAGACATAACTCTGAGAAGTGACAGAGTAAGTCCAACAAAAAGACTGCTGAACCCTTATCCAGACATGCTTTGGCCTCAACACATACTCTACATGCCACTCTGTCGAGAATCTGTTCGCTGTGCGTAACAGACGAGGAAAAGGGCTCAGACAGATTACCACATAAATGACACAAAACCTAATGCCATCACTCAAAAGAATTCACTTCACTGTAAACACAAAACAGACGAAAGAATGTGTGTTTTTCAAGAAGAACCGATGAAGTGGCGCAAAGTTAAAATGGATTAACAAAGAAGACGAAACTACAGAGGGAAGGTCCTAATAATGTTCACCCAAAGTAAACATGTTGACATCCTGGTAGATTTTCTTTGGCCTCTTCACATTTCACTGTTCAGCAGTTCAGGTCCCGAGATATTTACCATGTTTATCCTCCAAACACTACACCGCATTGTTAGAAAAGCACAACATCCGGTAAATAAGGATGGATTTTCAGATGTGGAATCAAAACTGTTTTCAGTCAACATGTTTTGGTTCTGCTTCTCAATCACGACACTGTCCTCAAAAATGTTTTATGAAGTGAGAACATGAGCTGTTTTAAGTGATTTTTTTTTTCATTTAATGAACAAAACCTCATTTTAACCGAGCACAGTGATGAAGGTTGGACAAATCAGGCTTGTTTTGATGAACACCTGTGCAACATGCAGCCATTGAACCTACAAATAGTCCTTACAGCAAAGGACTCAAGGGTCAAATCTGAGGCCATTTATGCGATAGGGAAGAGGAAATGATCAAATCTTACACTGACAGGCGGATGTGGAAAACTCAATGAATTCGTTAATAGCAAATTCAACTTTCTGAATGTTAAAGCTTCATTACTAAACTGACGAGGCAGCCCCTAATTATTCGTAATTTTTCTTGCATCCTGTTTCATCTCTGAGCTCTCTCTAGATGGGAAAAGTCAGGCTAATGTTTTATCTACTACTCTGTCATTTGTCTTTTCCCTCTTCCTCTTGCAATACAGGTTTCTCAGCAGGACCAGCAAAAAGTGCACCTTAGAAACAGCCAGGGTGCTGATATCCAGCTGCTAGCGTGTGACCTGATGGTGGAAAGTAAAATGATGGGTAAAGTGATGTGTCAGGATGGGGGAAAGAGCGTGACAAGCATTTTCTTTGCCTCAGCGCCCTGCGGGCCATCATTGGCTCCAGGATTATATATGATAAATGTCACTGTACCATTAAAACAAGTCCAAACCACAGGGTTTTAAAGCCAGGAAGTTGAATTGAGTTTAACTTTAAACCTTTAAAACTATAAGTAAAGTGGCCGTTTATCATGAAGCATTCCTAAGAAACGCAAATAGCGCACTCTCTGCGTGAACAGCTAGCATGTGGAAGTATTTCAGTACCTAGACTTGTGCGAAAATATTTCAGAAACATGACAAACATTGATTTTCCAGTAGGGCTGCACAATTAATCGAATTTTGATCGTGATCACGATTTTGGTGGCTACAATTAAATGAGCTTGATCGTCACGATATTAAACATTCAAAAAAGGAGCTCCGCTGCTGCATCTCTTATCATCACACACATTTTCAACAAGCAGTCTGCCAACCACCAGTGGGCGACGCAACGCTTCAGGCTTCAAGCTCCCTAAACGACAACAAGCTAGTGCACACACCCTACAGCAGCAGCTAGAAGTCTAGCTAACTTAGCTACATCGTTGCTATATTTAGGGAGTTTTCAGATGACTCCAGCAGGGTTCTTTTTTAAGTAGACAAGCGACAATTCTGGTGACTTTTTCTGCCGTTACATGATACTCGTATAGTTCACATAAAGTTTGCTTTTTCTCCGTGAGCGTGGCTCCTGCTGTTCCCCCTCCCTCCCCCATTATGAAGCGCTCGCGCAGCTCCGAGCTGCAGTCCGAGCAGGAGACGCTCACCTTCTCCATGTTCAGCCTGAGGATGTAACAAGCTGCTGCTGCTGATCCTGCCCTGATAACTGCTGGGTATTAGTCATATTTATGAAGAGGGAGGACAAAAACTGTTAAAAAAGTTACATGTTGGGCTCTTAATTAATCAAAGCTAAACTAAATAGAGAGAATGGATTGATAATTAAATAATATATAATTGTATAAAAATAATGCATTATATATTCTGTTAGTACTTCTGAATGCAGAAGTACTGAGTGATACTTTTGCATTATTTATCATGTATTTTAATTTTAAATTTCATTTTTCTCTAAAATTTGTAGCCACATTGTTTATATTTGATGCAATAAAAAACAGACATATTTTTTCAGGGACAATGAATGATCGTGATTAATAATCGTGATCACAATATTGATCAAAATAATCTTGATTATTATTTTGACCATAATCGTGCAGGCCTATTTTCCAGGAAGGGAAGGATGGAAAAACACTTGTTTGTAGTAGCTGCCAACCTGAGGGTCATTAAGAAAGCAAGGTTAAAGGGACTATACCCGATTTCACGGCCGGCTAGCTTAGTTAGAAATAGCGGCTAGTTTTTTTTTTCTTTTGTGTGACGCTTTTTCTCGGCTAAGGGGTTTAACTTTCGTAACTTAATACCAGATCACTATGGGAACGCTCTTACTGGCTGATCGGAGTCTGGACGTTCCGAAAATTAACCTGGCAGAGAAAGAGCGTCACGCCAAAACTAGCCGGACGTGAAATCGGGTATAGTTCCTTTAAAGCTTCATCACAACTTCAATCCACAGCAAATGACTTTACTGCAACTTTTTCTGCCCCCAGAAAATCTGAACTCAGTTTTAGCACCAGAGTTTTTTTGCATGAAGTTGCACGCTTTGAAGCTGAGATTCGACATTTTAAAAGATGTTTTACTGACGCGGACCCCCAGACTCCAGTCATGGAACCAAGGCAGGTATAATAACTATTGATGCGCGTCACATTTCCACACATTATCACCAAAGTTTGGCCTCACATGTGCACCATATGAATGGCTGATTATACTGCTCATTGCACATAACACAGGAATGTTGTTTAGAATACTGATAAATTTGTTGTTGATTCAAAACATACTGACATCTGTATTAATTTACCACAAATATGCTGCTACAGCCTTGTTGGTTCTTTCTCAAGGCTGACAAAGTGTAAACCATTAATCTATAATTGTGCGACCAACTTTGCACACACAGACTGTATCAAAGTTGTCTCTGTGTCTTTGTTTTTGTGAGTCTGATGACAAAAACATCCCCGGAATTTGATGGAAAGGATAAATGAGGCAGAGCATCTCGATGGCAGCCTTAAAGCACGCCTGTCAACTTATCACAACTAGAATTCAAGGCCTGGATGTCTGCTGTTTTCACCGAGCTTCCTTTGATAAACTCAAGGCAATCCTGGTCTGATATATAAAAGCGTTGTGTGGTACGCATCTTTAGATACTTAAATTCCACCATGTTGATCTATGATGCTTGTTGTTTGTGATAAACACAATAAAACTCTAAAACCAATCAAAAATTGTACTAATGTACCCAATTTATCCTTGGAATGTGCATGCCTGTGTGTCAAGACTTGTGTCCATAAGCATGTACTGAATTATACAAACCACATGCGCACATACAGCCACTACACACATACACATGGGATGTTGTTTACAGATCACCCAACCGTGTAACCCATCTTTTTTTTTTCCTGTAATGCAACTGTGATGACTGCAGAGTGAAGTGATGGAAATAGCCTTTATAACAACATGTAAAATACAACCAGCTTTAAATACACAAACAAGAGATTCATCCGAGTCTCTGGTCACAGTTCATCCCGATCTGACGGTGTTAACAGAGCACAATTAAAGGCCACATAATTACAGTAGGCACTTGAACATAGCCAAACCAGTAATGTTCTCTTCCAGGAATTCCAAGGATGGGTGTGACTGCTCACTAAAAGCAGTCATGGATGGGCCTAGTTTACAAAGCAGCCCCTATAATTACCTCCCCTGACAGCCTCCAGGTTCTGGGTCAGGGTATGGGGTCCATGAGTAGCTGTGCATATACATGAAATATATATGTATTATATTATTATACTATATTATAGGTACTTTGGCTTCCTCCCACTGTCCAAAGACATGCATGTGAGGTTAATTGGACACTCTAAATTCTCCCTAGGAGTGAGTGTTTGTGTGAGTGATTGTCTGTCCCTCTATATGTGGCCCTGCAACAGGCTGGCAACCTGTCAGGGTGTACCCCGCCTCACGCCTGCAAATAGCTGGGATTGGCTCCAGCACACCCGTGACCCAATTGGATTAAGCGGTACAGAAAATGAATGAAATATATATGTTTTATATGCATGTGCAA
>JAVQJG010122901.1:0-10753 GCA_036024015.1 Craterocephalus amniculus
TCTTTGGACAGTGGGAGGAAGCCGGAGTACCCGGTGAGAACCCACGCATACACGGGGAGAACATGCAAACTCCACACAGGAAGGCCACAGTTTCAAGCCCCTCCTCAGCCAGAATCAGATGCCCCCTCTGGCTCCTGACCAACTTGGGATTTGAACCCGCAGCCCTCTCACTGTGAGGCTGCAGTGCTAACCACTACACCACCGTGCAGCCTAACCCTAATGTCAATTAATGTCCCCCGTGCTCTGTCTCCTGTACAGTCAGGAATGCGTTCAGCTCAACAAATTTACTTAATTTTTGATCGTTTCAATGAAGCGGCTCCAGGACGAAGAGGTGCGGTTAGTGGAATAAGTTCTCTTCAATCACTATTAATAATTTCTTGCGTGTCCAACCTCATAGGTTGATCGTTAGATTTAAGAACTAACAAATTTAATTCTATCATTATTTGCAGAAAAACATTTTTATTTTATTTCTCAAATAAACGTTTTGGGCCTGAGAGATGGTTTAGTTTCATTCTATAATGCTGTACTTTTTTTCTATGAAGGTTTGAACCTTGAGTGTTGAAACAAGAGAGAAAAGTGTGAAAATTCTCATACCTGTCTGAGGAAGTGTGTAGAGAGGGGTTTTATCGCCTGAAAACATCTATAATATTTGCAAAAAATAAAGCTGAATACTATGCAGATTTTGCCTATTGGGGGGTTATTTTTAGAACACAATTCGCATGATTAACAATGGAACACTGTACATTCATTTGTTGATTTGAAATACAGTACTTAAAATGCTTATTCCCACCTTTTCTTCCCTACACTGCATGCACTTCCCTAAATGACCTCTTCTTTTGCCCTAATGAGGTTTTTTCACATTTCTGTTTCCCCTTCACAGTCCTATTGTCTGTAGTCACCTTGCTACTATACTTGACCTAAATCTTCTCTCCTGATGCTCTAATCTGCATCAACCGTAGCTCATCCAGTGTACTGTATTGTCATGTCGAGTCATATCAGGTCAAGAGTAGAAAATAATTCCACCCATAATTACAGAATTTCATCGTTTCTCAGATGCATCAAAGGCTATTTTAATTGATTTCTGGAAGCACAATGACCTTGTTAGTTCTACACCCAATTGAACTTGTGACTCATCAACAAAAAGGCCACAAACCTGCCACGATCTTACAGGTTTGGTAAAGGTTTTTGTTCTGTCCAAAGGCTGAGCAACAAAAGTGGGACCGTTTGGGTCTGTAGTACCCAACTGGTGCCACTGAGGTAGGACACCACTGCGAGCCTCACCCCCAAAGCACATTCCCACCCATGTACTATTATACAAACAGATCAAGTATACTGTTGGCAATTTAGTTACTTCCTGATGTGTCCTCATTTTTACAATTTCCTATTGCATTAGTATAATACCAATTAGTTTGTGATATTTTATAATTCATGAGGAGTGTGAATGTAGAAAACCCATTTAATGTGATTTACAAATATTAGGTGGGCATAGATTTCATTGACCTGCCCCTTTGTGTTGCCATTCAGCTTTGTCGTGCATGCTATGCGCGGCGGTAACAAAATACAGGATAAGCAGACCATCTCTAAATATATATCGACAAATGGCATCTGCTGAAGTTGTTAAATTTGCCTTAATCTTACTAGTACTACTCTAGCTTCTTTATATCATAATATACCCTTGTTTTATATAAGAAATAATAATAAAGTGTGCTGTGAACTTTAGCTGAATAAAAGAATGGACAAACTATTAAAGATTTATAAGCCTGCATGTCTTATCTGCTCAGAAATTTTGTTTTAGATAACTTTTACTGCTGGCAGAGGAGGAAAGTGTTTTACTACTGACAAAAAGGGGGAGCATGTCTTTTCTCTTTTTGCAGGAATTAGTTTCAGGAACAGGCCGTGGTCGGGCCCGTGCCGGGCCCGGGATCGATCATTTCTGAGTTGTGTTCACATGCCAGTGCTTGAACCAGGCTCGGGCACGCTTGGTAATGTCGACGCCAGAACACTAGGTGGCAGTGTTGAGGAAAATTGGCTGATAGCTTACAACCGAGGAAGCAGCAAAGCCTTACGTCTTCAGCTCAGTATATCAATAAGAAAGCGAACTCATCTTGTTACTCAGTATTTTCTTCTCCACTATGGATGCAAGCCAGGCAGTCATATTTTACGCCCTTTAAATCACTCCACAGTAATAACTTTGCGTCCGCGATCGCCACGTTTGTTTACAGTGAAGCTAATGGTGTTTCTAATGCTAAACCTGCCGGTAGGGTCGAGTGTTGATTTGATCAGTTCCGCTTGTAGCCCACATGTCACGTCCGGCACAGCCCGGATTGCGTTCACAAGCCATTCATCCGTGCTCGGGCACGGGGGGCACGGGGGGCACGGGTGGCCCGGGTCCTGGACTACCTCCCAACCTGGGCCACCCGTGCCGGGCCCCGGGCCCGAGCACACCATGTGAAAAGGCCCTGTGACTCCCCCAAAAAATTATTCGAGAAAAGAAACAAAGTAACCCCCAAATCCAAATTCATTTGGAGAGAATTTATTGAAGATCTTGACTGGAAAAAGGGATGGCTTCTACCTTTCAAATACTGTAAATAAATAAAAGAACTTAAAGGGACACAAGACAAAGAGATATAAAATTCTCCTTACAACATACCCTGTAAAAACTTTTGTTGCCAAATTTACAGAAAATGGACGCTTGTTCATTTTGTAATTAACACTCTGAGACAGTCTCTCATTTTTTCTTTGAATATGAGATCTCCAGCAAACTCTGGGCAGACATTAAATCACAATTTTGTATTTAAAACAATGATGGATATATACTGACTCTCAAAGATGTATTCTCTTATTTTGAATCCACATATGAAAACATTTTCCAATATAATTAATATAATTTAATTGCATTATATTACATGCAAAATTCTACATACATAAACAGAAATTTTGTGGAGCACTCCCCAGATTTCATCTTTTTCTTGCAGAATGGAACTCCATGAAATGCCTTTCTTCACTTGATAACGATAAAAATATTTATACATTTGAGTTTTTACAAAGCTCTTTTTCTTGAAAATGCTTAACTTACACACCCTTGTTCCATTTTATTTAACTGTTTTTATTATTTCTTTTTTTATTTAGTACTTGTTATCGCTTAATTTATTTAATACTATTTTGATTATTTTAATTTAGGCCTACAATGATCAAATTTTTTAACCAATTCAAACATTGTCAAATCCTACTGTGTTTACCATAAGTAGCCTACTGTTCTCATGTTATCCTTTCCAATGCCAGTAATCTGCCTGTGTGTCAATAAGTTGAAAAATAAAAAACACCAAGGATAATGGTATCCACCAAGATCTTGGCATCCAGGATCTGTTGCAGATTGGATATCCTTCTCTCCAGCTCGGACATTTTGGTCGCTAGATGCATACAGCCAACACGGCCCGGTGCGAAAGGAGAGGTACGGTGGGGCCAATGAGTATTTGGCAAATAAGTTCACCTATTTAAATTGTAATAACCAGCATAGGTAAACATAAAGAATGAAAGACAGAATATAAAAATACAGGAAATTACGTATGATTTTTAAACAACTTATTTGTGAAAATGGTTAGCCGATAAGAATACTTTGTAATGTAGCCTTGGCTCTAGAGCTGTGATGTTAGAGGGCTGTGGCTTGGCAACACAGAGTTTTAACTCCTTCCACAGGTTTTCGATTGGATTAAGGTCTGGAGACTGGCTAAGCCACTCCAGAACCTTGACATGCTTTTCACGGAGCCGCTCCTTGGTTTTCCTGGCTGTAGAAAACAGCTGACTTAGATCTACTTATCATTGAAGCCTGATGAGATGAACCAGTTTGTTAGATTATAAAGTGGTCTTAAAGACACAAAGACTAGACCTTGAATTTCCTCCTTCTGAACTCAGACAAAACCGAGGTTGTTGTCTTTGGAGCTGAAAACCTCAGGACTAAACTACAATGAGGAACCTTGGAGTTATTTTTGACTAGGACTTGTCCTTTAATTCGCATATCAAACAGGTTTCTAGAACCGCTGTTTTCTACCTGCGTAAATTTGCCAAAATTTGGGATATCCTGTCTCAGAGTGATGCAGAAAAACTAGTCTTTGTATTTGATATTTCGAGGCTAGATTGTAATTTGTTACTGGTGTGTCTCCAGCTGATCCAGAATTCACTGTTTTTTGCAAACACTGTATTGGTGGCCCAATACTTATTGGGCACCCATTTTAACAAATAAATTGTTTGAAAATCATACAATTTCATTTCCTGGGTTTTTTTATTTATTTAGTCTCTAGCACTTGATGTGTACCTATGACTGTTGAAGTGAAAACACAAAGGTAAAATTCCACTTTTTGTACTTTGCGATTTTGGTTGGATTTTTGTTTTGTGCCAAAGATAAATCAGACACAGTTAGTGTATTTTCATGACGATGAACAGAGATTTGTGTCATAACAATTAATTAAAAACAACATTGAAACAAAAGCAGTTCTGAATAGTTGTGGGACAATTGCAGAACATGTTTTATAGATTCATATCTTAGTCATCCAGCGGGGCATCAGCAGAATTTATTCTACTGGTCATTGAGGAAATCTTCTCCATAGCTGATCATCTGCTTTAGTGGATGAAGTATCTGAACATTCATCTCTGTGCTTGTTTCCACTTCATGGCTGTAGTTCTTCACAAGGAAGATGCAGTTCAGTGGAATACCCAGCAGCGAGTGGAGTTTCTTAACCTAAAATTTAAAGTGAGATATCTTATTTTTTAATATAGTGGCAAAAAGAAGATTCTATAAAACCCATCAGTGGCCCTGAAGAGGAAAAAATAAATCTCATAATAGAAACCTTTGGCCTGGGATATACTTGCTGTGTACACAAGCGTGCCCGCAAGCGCTCTTTCTGGTCTGTGTACATACTTGCTGTAAACTGCGTAGTCACAGTGCGGCCAAAACAGTCAATCCCAGAGTGCACCACTAGGCGGAGTATGCAGCACTTGTACTCTGAAAGTTACAAGTTGCCGTTCAGTTGTATTTTTTTTTTTTCCCCCCCTAACAAGGAGTTGAATTTGGACTTTGAAATCAAGGTAGAAGCACTGGTCATTTTACCTTACTGTGGAAACTAAGGGGGAAAAGGTCTTGCCGCCGTTAGATGCGCTAAATTTGGCCAATTAGCACGTAAATGCGGTACATGCAATCTATTTACCAAAATGGTGCACAAGCATTTCTAGCATTCAAGTCAATATCTCAGCTCATGCACGCGTCACGTTACCTTGCGTCAGAGAGAGTGTCCGACGTGCCAAACATTAGCGATGCACGGCGGCCATGATGCATATGCTTGCAGCAAGTCTATCCCAGCCCTTATTCTTAGAATTCATAATCGTACATTGTAAAATATGAATCGTAAAGAGGGGTTGTTTGTGAGGACACTGTGAGGAAGGCATTGAAGAAATAAAAACAGAACTAAATGTTGGGTTACTTGACCTAAACTCTGGTTCTTTGATTACAGAGTGAGGTGTTTAACTACTGGAATCACCTAGGCATGACCAACTACAGAAGGTCCAATGATACGTCTGCCTGTAACAAAACAGTTGAGCTGTGCTCAGGACATCACTCCTGTACATATATGGCCAACTGACAGCCTACTCATTCTTGACAGGTTTCTGTCCGTGTCCATGAAAAAAGGGATGTGTTGGTGAAACACCTCACTCTGTTATCAAAAAA
This sequence comes from Craterocephalus amniculus, assembly GCA_036024015.1. Classification (NCBI taxonomy): domain Eukaryota; kingdom Metazoa; phylum Chordata; class Actinopteri; order Atheriniformes; family Atherinidae; genus Craterocephalus; species Craterocephalus amniculus. Next base: position 5,720 of record JAVQJG010122901.1, read on the forward strand.
CCAGGGTTTACATCCACAACCCAACATTCTTTTTAAAACTACGCTCAGTGTTTGACTATAGCAGATATAGCCAACTCCCGGATTGCATAAACAACCCCAAAGCATGAGCAAAAAATGACACAGGTAGAGAAATTAGGTCAGACCTGAAGGAAGTTGTTGTGCTCACATAAACCCTTTGCGCTCTCACGGGGCACAATGTGTTCAGCCTCTTCTCCTCTATGGCATGGAGGACGATGGAAAGCATGCAGCTCCACCATGGAATACCTCTATGAGGGTCCCATAACTCACACTCTGGTGAACACTGGAGCCCAAGGCAAACAAGAAGGGTTCGATAGAGAATGCATGCAGATTACTCACTCCTTTGGCAGTGGTCAGAGCCAAAAGAGTGTGTGTGTGTGTGTGTGGGGGGACTGGTAGCTTTGAAACGGCATCTTTCAGGGGCCAGGCCTAGAGGTTGCACCCGGTCTGTGTGGGGGTGGTAAATCTCTCCCCCCACCTGAGACAGAAGGTCTTTGCGGATGGGAAGACACCAAGGATCTGCCACTAGCATATGCTCTATCTCCGCTACCCACGGATGAAGAGCCATCAAGGAGCCACTAGGATCAGTGACAGACCCTGTTCTCTCACTCTGGTTAGCGTGGGAGAAACCAGGCAGAGAGGTAGGAACGCACAGAGCAAGATGTTACACAACTCAGGTGTAACTCATGGTACAGCAACTCAGCCATATCTCCGTCCCCCACTTGAGGATGGAATCTCCATTCCCTGTACAGTGGGTTACCCCTGGACAATAATTCTGCTCCCCATGTTGTGGAGCAACGTGAGTTGCTGGAACGGACAGGAGTCTGGGCATGCACCACACTATTATTTTCCAGGTCAGTTTGTGAAGGTGTAATGTGCGGATTTCTCTTGACAGTTGATATACAGTGGGTATGAAAACTATTCAGTCCTTTCATTGCAAACGTTTGATAAAATGAAAAAAGTTCATTTTAATTTCTTATTAATGTACACTCAGCACTTCTTGACAGAAAAAAAAATGGAATTATTATTAAGAAAGAAAAACTGGAATATGACATGGTGATAAGTATTCAGACCCTTTGTTGTGATCCTCACATTTAACTCATATGATGTCTATTTCTTCTGATCCTCCTTGAGATGGTTCCATTCCTTCACTGGTGTCCAGCTCTGTTTGATTAAATGGATTAAACCTGATTAGGAAAGGCACAACCTGTCTATATGAGACCTCATGGCTCACAGTGCACGTCAGAGTAAATGAGAATCATGATGTTGAAGGAATTGCCCAAGGAGCTCAGAGACAGAATTGTGGAAAGGCACAGATCTGGTCAAGGATAAAAAATAATTTCTGCTGCATTCAAGGTTCCCTGAAGCACAGTGGCCTCCATAATTCTTAAATGGAAGAAGTTCGGTGCAACCAGAACTCCTAGATCTGGCCATCCAGCCAAACTAAGCAATTGTGGGAGAAGAGCCTTGGTGAGAGAGGTAATGAAAAACTCAAAGATCAATATGGCTGAGCTCCAGAGATGCAGTAGGGAGATGAGAGAAAGTTCCACAAAAGTCAACCATCACTGCAGCCCTCCACCAGTTGAGGCTTTATGGCAGTGTCTCAACGCAAGCCTCTTCTGAATGCAAGACATTTGAAAGCCCACGTAGAGTTTGCCAAAAATCACTTTGCTCATCACCTGCCATGTACAGTCCCAACTGTGAAACATGGTGGTGGCAACATCAATCTATAGGGGTGTTTTTCAGCTGATGGCTCAAGTGGGAGACAGAGGTTAAAGGCTTCACCCCTCTCCTGTCTGCGGGTGTTCGTCTCCATCATTTTATCCGTAGCTGGACCAAAGAGATCTTTTGGTGGGATCAAACCCGCATCCAGAACCTTTTTGGGAATCACCCAGGACCGACTGGTTCAATCACAGGGCCAGAAACTGCCAATCCCATAACACAACCACAGCCCTGGGTCGCCCCCTGGAGGAGCGGTGGATGAGATCATTCACCACACATATTCCATTCCACAAAACTTGGTTAGGTGACCCAGAGTCCAGCTGACAGCCCATCTCCTCCACAATTTCAACCTGATATGCAGACAGCAGTGTAACAGCGTTAAGGCAGCACACTGATTGTGCTGCATATTTGTACATCCTCTGATCAGTAGAAGCTGTGAGGCAATCCATTTTACTGGAGAGAGAGACACTGAAAGATGCAGAAAGTGATTTGCAGTTAGAGTGAAGGCGATACACCCACCACTGAAGGGGCTGGGGGCTCGGCCACCCCAGCTCCCTCACACCTAGCACATCCAACTTAGAGCAACCTTTGGTTCAGAAGCTTGCTCTTGTAAGGGCTTGACCAGTAATTGGTTATTTCCTTCATCCCTCAAAAAATGGGGGCATGACCAGAGCCTCCTCGTCCATTATGTCCTCCCAGTTTGTGATGGCTAGCTGCTGATGGATGACAGGGGTCCTTTTTATTAACTACTGCTACCTTTAGCCTCCTTTCCAGGATCTTTCCACGCATGAAGGTGGAGTGTAAGCATTCCTAGTGAAGACTGAACGTGTTTAATGCCCATGCACCCTATGCACATTGGATGAAGGTCCCAACCTGAGATGGAGGGCCCACAAGATGAAGAAAGGGAGAATGAGACGGGAGTGGTTTTTTGTTTTGTTTGGCCATATATGTACGGGGGGGAGCCCTGAGCATGGCTCAACCGGTCGGTCACAGACAGACGTGTCATTGGTGCTTCCGAAGTTGGTCCAACCATGCGATTCCTATAGTAAAACACTAAGCGAGGGGAGAAAAAGAACTATCTCTATGGGTGCTACAGTAGATTTGTTATTAATCTTATTTCATGGCTACAAGTTCAGGGAACACGTGGACCTAGAGTACAAATATGCAAATAAAAAAAAATGATAGTATTAAATGAGAGGTTATGAATTAGATCATCGTGTTTTTTTCTCTGTGACTACTCAGGAACGCAAGAGATTCTCATATTGAAGTTTAAATTTCACAATAAGATTTCATGGTTTGTTTGAAAAACATCATGAAGATAAAAATGTACCCTCTGCTTCAGCACTTTGCTCTTGTACAGATTCTTGATATCTTTGTTCACCTCAGGACAGGCCTCATCAGCTTTGGTGATAATGGTCATCTGAGGAATCTCTGTTGATACAGAAGCATCATCAGTTTTGTTTCATAAATGTAGTTATGCAGGAACTGAATAAGTTAGTAAATGAGTCTATAAGATGTATTACTGTATACAAGATAATATATCTTTCTTACCCAGTCTGCTGGCTGCGAGTCTGACAGCTTTCATCTTTTTCAAAACTTCGTCACTAATGTTGTCCACGCTGGTAGCAGGGACAACAGAAACCAGAACATGGATTTTGTCAGCAAGAGAGGGAGAGTTGTTGTAGTCAGGACTCTCCTCTGTCAAGGGATGATTAGGATTGAACTAGAAAAATTAAAACAAGAACAAAACACTCTGGCTGATTTTTTTTATAAGATCAAGGTATTTCCAGTAGAAATGTTATCAAAAGGAAATTTGTTTTAAATAATAAATGTGGAAATTATGAGGACACTTCACACCTTGTATCCCTCTGCTACTCGTCCCGTTAAGGCAAGTTGGATATCTTCCACATGGATACCACTGTCATGTTCCTCCAACCCCATGATGTCATTGAAAACAAAGTTGCAGTGTGATCCACGGCTTTCCTTGGAGAATTTCCAAGTTTTGTACTGAAAAGGAGGGTAGGAAAAAGTAATATTTGCATTATCATGATTTGCACTGAGAGGTATAAATGAAGAGGGATCTCTTCAGAAAACAAGAAGAAAAAGTCAAAATCCTGTCAGAATCTTCAGCATCATGAATATAAAAGAGAATTTATACAGAATGAACTACATTTGCAAGCTGTAATTTTAAATTGAAATCAACAAATGTTCATACCATGAAGGTGAAGCTTTTTCCACCAAGACTTGCATCTGTCAGAGCCTGACCAGATATTTCACCCCGTACAGCACTTTGAACTGAGTTAATATAACTGGATTTGCCTGCACCGACTGGTCCATGAAGCAGGATTCTGAGATGTCCAGTTTTCTCATTATCAGGTTTATATGATGTGAGCAAATCAAGCAGTTCCCGATCTGTCCTGTGGATAAAAGACATAGATAATAATAATTAATAAATTATTATCATTATTATTATTATTATAGAGCAGGACACAAGAAAAATATAAAGTATAGCCACCTATAACACAATGAAACCACACTGACTTTATATCAGTCGTACTCACTCAGGCAGTTTCCTCCATGGTTCACGTAAACAGGACTCACGTGGCACTGGTTCAGATGCTAAAGAGTAAATTGTACATATATTTATATATAAAGATAAAACTGTCATCATGTAGCTTTGATAGAAAGGTCTGTGTGTAATAGGTCAGGACTCACCTTGCTCTGGCTTCTTAAATCCTGACAAGTAAATTGTACATATATTTATATATCAAGAAAAAACTGTCAGAACCTGGAGCTTTTAATAGAATAGCTGGTAGCACTTTACATTGTGGCACGATAATAATATGGTAAAACTAGGGTCAGAGCTGGTTCAGACCTCCATGGGGCCCTATGAAAATTCTGGTAGGGGGCCATCCTAACTGAACTGCAAAAACTTTAAACAATCACAATCAACAAACATATAAAATAAAACTAAATGAGTTCGCAAACAGTCAAACAGTCTTAACTGGGTTTGTAAACATCTTAAAGTTTTTAATAATGCCCAATTATAAGTGTCCCTTTCTGCACTTTTTTGAGGCAATATGAGGCATATGATATTTGCTTTCCCATGTCATGGTTGATCCTCATTATGGCCAAACCCCTCAAACATTCCTGGGACATTGAGGACCTCAAATAGCAAATAGATAGATAGATAGATAGATAGATAGATAGATAGATAGATAGATAGATAGATAGATAGATAGATAGATAGATAGATAGATAGATAGATAGATAGATAGATAGATAGATAGATAG
>JAVQJG010122905.1:0-11775 GCA_036024015.1 Craterocephalus amniculus
CAGAAGCATTCTGCATTCCTAAACACAAAAGGATGCTTGTGATGGCCATTTCCATGTTGTACCATGCACAACATTGACACTGGCTATATTGTCAGTTAGTGTAGTGACTAGTCTTGTTAATACATTGTGCTAAAATGCAAACTGCAGCCCATTTATTTGTGTCTCATGTGACTGACTGGACAATGTGTGCTTTTAATCTGACATTTGTAGTTTAGATTTCGGTAGCTGCAAAAAAGTTGCAGACCCACTAAATCAGTTAAACATTGTTTTTACTACTCCCTTTTACATCGTTGCTTGGAATGGAGAGTAAAATGGAAAATCAACACTGAGTGTAAAGTTTTAAATATATTTGAACTCTCAGACCATGACTGTGTCATTGGGGGTGGTAGAAAAGCCAACACATCACATACTTCACTTACATTGACTTGTCCCAGAAATCGGCTTCAGTATTTTCCTCTAAGCTGCGATCAAGACAAGCTTTAAACTGAATGATGAACACGAAGTAGAAAGGAGCAGTAGCTCTGTGGCAAAAGTACGACCACAAAATAACCATCAACTTGCTTTTATTGATAAGAAAACAGGATCAAAAAGGTTGATGTTTGAAAGCTAAGGTCTGGATAAGATCTAGATTCAGTCAACTCCCACAAAAAGGATGGAGACAAAGAGATCATGGATTATGCAGGAGGGTAATGATCTTAAATTTAAATTTAATCTAAAACCTGAAGCGGAAAGGTTTGTTGCTTGTCTTTCATAGTAGTTGGTCAATTGGACGGTCAGGTTCTTAAAAGGTAGAAAAAGACTTTCCTCCTTTTTCTTAAAGCATGATAATAAGCATCCGATGGGACCTAAGCTGCTTTTAATTACTTCAGCGAGACAATTCGCGGCAGATGGTTGCAGTAGTTTCATGATGTGACACGTACATACACGTAGCACGCTCTCACACATACATGCGAGATGCCATGTGTGAGGGTTGTCCTGCTGGCACGGCCATCTGTAGCCCGGCAGGCCTCTGAGTCAGCAGGGCAGACAAAGTCCCAGGTTTGACAGATTTGCATAAATTGTGTGGAGAGAGGTGACGGAGCAAATTTGCCTTCAACTTTTAGCTAAAAGGCCGAGTTTACCTCGGGGAGAGTCTGTTGCAGTGGGGTGCGGGTAAATAAAAGGAGTCGCCAGGGTGTTAGAAGGAAATGAACAGTTTTACAGTTGTAGAGCAACAGCAGCTTCAAAAGGCAGATGCAGTAATGCAATCTGTGTCAATAAGTAGTTAGTTTCTTTGTGTCAGTGGGTTTTAGTTACCATATGCAGAGCTTCAGGTCAGATTTGCTGGAGGAGAGAGAGTTCGCTGGCCTGGCTCCGACCCGAGATAACAAAGAAAAACTGTTTTATTTCTCCATGAGGCCTGAGGGCACGTGTCTCCCCCCAGGAGAGATGGACTAAAACAGCTCCCATCACCAGATACTGACAATCCTCAGGGCAGGGTGTTGGGCCCACACTCACTAGAACAATTACAAGTGTAATTAATCAGGTATTTGTACTATTTGAGGAAAGGCTGCCACCTTGTTCATCTGTGAAATGATGGGGGAGATAAAATCCACCATTAAGATGAGTTTGTTTTGCTTTGTGATGGTTCGAGTTTACTTTTCCCATGTTTCAGTTTTCCAGGAGCGTCCTAAACTCCCTCCGACTCAGGCCCAGGCCACAGCTCGCAGCATCCCACCGGAGCAGTACTCCTACACAGCCTCCATCCTCAGGCTGCTCCGTAACAAGCCCTTCATCCTCCTCATCATCACCTACGGTTGGTCATGACTTCTCATCTTAGTAGGAATTTTAATCAGTTTAATAAATGATCATTATTAATAAAAACAGGAGATAAATGATTTAATTTGGGCTTGTTTTATTTTAGATCAAATTGGAATAGGTGGTTGTAAATGTGAATTATTTTTAATCAGGCAGTGAGATTTTATGGTCCACAGTTACCCTCAGTATATTATGCAGTAATTATACAGATTAATGTCAGCATTAAAACCATTAACTATTTTTAGTTTTAACCATTCATCCTTTTCAATGTGTAGCCAGCTTTATCTTATCTAATTCAATCTCCACTAAGATTTTGGCATATTCATAAAGATGATGGGGAGCATGCTGGAGAAGTCCAAAGTTTATTCATAGTCTAATAATGTTTAACTGTGTTGTATCAATGCGGGGGAAAGATCAAACACATGTTCCAGTCAAAGGAGTCACAGGAAATTCCCTGACTCTGGGACATGAAGGATTTGATAAGATTTTAATACTATTTACTGATTATTTGAGAAAAGAATTGCCAGATTAATTTTGCTTTGGAGGCCTTGTTTCCTTTGAGGCTGGATTGCTAAATCTATAAACAGCTCTGTGGGACAGCAGTAATGAGTTGAAGGAAACATTTCTGCTTTGACCTTCCTCTTTTTAATTCATGTGATTCAATCACGCAACAAGAGTTAAGACTGTCACTAGCGTCATTAGGTGTCACTGTCCTTCTTCCATCCTGTGTATGAATAATGTCACACAGTTCACTGCATGGCTCTGCAGGCTGCAGCTCCACCTGTCCCTGTCAGTTTGACTGAGCTGTAGCTGATCTCCCTCACTGTCTGGCTGTATTCAGCAATATCATACTGCTAATTTGCTGATACTGTAAAATAAAAATATCATGTTATCTACTTCTTTATTTATTCTCTAATCTGTTTTCTGCATTAATCATGATTTATTCTGTTTTTTATATTTATTTGTTCATTTATTGTGGTTTTATTTATTTTTTCATTCATTCAATAATCTACTTTAGACACTTGTGATGTAATTTTTCGTTAATAGATTTTAGAAATACTTTTTCCTCTGACAGGTCTAAACGTCGGTTGTTTCTATGCTGTCGGGACCCTGCTGAACCGCATGATCATCGAACATTACCCAGTAAGCCCAGGATTCACCTGCAATCATTTCTGTTGTACACAATCCTTCGCTCAGCCGTCTTCCATTAGCTCCGCTCAGTTTCACATACTGGCATCTTCAATGATCATCAGTGGCATTAATCCAGAAAATCAGCTACTTAAGTTGACATTTTACTCTCTAGTTCACCTCAGCTTCTGTAAATGATACATCCTAAATCTTTTTTAATGCTGGTTGAGGCGGGAAAATCACCTCGTCTTGTTCTGTCCTGTGTTCTTTGACTTTGCAGGGAGAAGAGGTGAATGCTGGGAGGATCGGCCTCACCATCGTCATCGCGGGGATGGTCGGCTCCCTTATCTGTGGAGTCTGGCTTGACAGAACTAAAACTTACAAGTAAGGCAGTGGCTACAGTGGAGGAACATGAGAGGAGTTGTGTGTGTTAAAAAGAAGTTTGCAGAGAAAGAGCTTTCTTTTACGTGCCTTGTTTGTCACGAGGCAGCTATACAAGCTGTTCTTTTTCTGTTTGCCTTTTTTTCTGCCTCCCACTGATTGGTGTCAGTGTTTTGGCTTTCAATGTTTGGTCTGCAGCTGTTTATCCAGGTGCTGTGGCTGTTTATCCAACTATGACCTCTCTGATCTTTTGCTCCTGCGTCCCGGGCTTTGAACTGACACCAGTGTCCCTCCTGATGTTGCAGTTATATGAGTTTTGTGCTGTAATTACTGTAGGATAATGAAAGATCATTTGCAGATCGCTGCTCTCATTGCTCTTTAATCCACATCTAAAGATCTTACCAGCGACTTTTTTTTGCTGAAAGTGTGGTTCATTAAGCAAAGAAGCAGACTGTAGGAGTTCTCCATTCACTAACTTCCACTTTGTTTTGCTTTTTTTTGCTTTGAACTTGGTAGAAGATTAGTTGAGAACTTTTTAAGACAAGTTCAACAACTACTCTGTTAGCTAGTTATTGGCCCCAGAATCTATATAGTTTCAAAGTTTTAACTTTTAACTTCATAGTTTTGCAGCTGCTTTTAAGTGTGCAAATTCAAAATACAAAGGGTTTAATCTACTAATCTGGTTTCCCATGCACAAATGCTTTACAGCCTTTCTGCTGTTCCCAACTTTCTTATAAGTCTTATAAATGGATTCAGTACATTTTTATCCTGTTTATTAAAGATAAAGTTTTTATTTTCCCTAAATCCGAGTGAGATATTTATCATGTTACGTTAGTGACTTTTGACCATGTCATGGTTAATTTGCATCTTGTGTGTGTGTGTGTGATTGCATATGTAACAAACGGCAATGATGTTTGTATTTTTAAATAGCTGTTATACTTGATATGTGAAGGCATTTTTCTCTGTATTGCATGATTGTTTTAATGTGTAAAGCATTTTGAGTTGCCCTAACATGAAAGGTTCTTTATAAATAAAATTTGATCTGATTTGATTTAATTTCATTTTCTGCAAAACAACAATAATAATACCATTTATAGTACTATAGAACTGTATTATTTCGGATAACTTAAATGATTTTTTATTATAAAATATTATTACATATAGTAATTTGGATGAGGAGGATTCTGTCCTGATAAGTCCAAATGTAGCATATCATTGCATCTTCCCTGTGTGCCTCTGCAGGCAGACGACTCTTGCTGTCTACTTCATGTCGCTGGTGGGGATGATTGTCTATGCTGCAACGCTCAACCTGGGACATCTCTGGGTCGTTTTCATCACCGCTGGAGCTCTTGGGTAATTCTTTAATTCTTCCCACATTTCATGTGTTCCTGTTTTTTTTGTTATAAATTATCTAATTCAAGATAGAGCGGGAGACATAATCAGCTCCAGCAATCTGTCCTGCATCGTGGCTCAGCCCGTAGGCTGGATGTTCTCAGATCTGACGTTAGTCTCCGCCCACTCACTCACACAGAAACCGCTGAACCCCACGTTGCCCCTGATATTTAGCTCTAAATCTGAATCAATGAATAAGAAACGCATTCTATCACACAGATGTGGAGCATTTACTATCTAAACACTTTTGTTATACATTTGTAGCTTTGAATTAGAGCCATGCTATTTCAGCTTTGACTTGATAAAGTACATACAAGACTTCTTTTTGTACCTACTAACCTGGTATTTAAATCCAAGTGAAACACAGGTAATGCTGCTTTCTTTCCATAGAACAGGACAGATGTATGGATATAGGACACATAATGTGGAATTTTCTTAGCTAATGTAATTAAATTTGATTAATTTAATTCTGTGATTATCATCACTGCTTTCCAGGGCATCACATGCTTTACATAAAGGCAAAGTAAGCTAAATTATGTGCAGGCATTGCAGTGGGCTGCATGAAAAATAAGGTTATAAAACCAGTGTGAGACCAGATTTTTCATCTAAATGTAGTATTATTATTATTGGATGCATTCATGGGCTGTGATATTGCAAACAGACTGGACTGCCTTTTCCGTGAAGATGTATGTAACCTGCACAGATGTTTGCCAAACTGTAGGCGGCATTCATGACACTGCTTTAGGTTTTCTTTCTAATGCGTGCAACCGCGGGGAATGTCGGCAAACATCTACAAAGAAATCCATCAATTTACAGCTGCCACACATTTGCTGCAGTGTTCCTGTAATTAAATGTTTTTATTGGCAATAGAAAGAAAAAATGCCTGGAAATACATTTTGTATTGACTCACTCTGATGTGTTCTGCTACTGCTGCCATTTAAAAACCTTTGACAGAGTTTCAGATGCTGTCACTTAACTGGAAGGCTAACATCCTGCAGTTGTTTCAGAAAAGTGTGTGATGTATTTGGACATCTTTCAAAACCTGTTGTTCCTGTGTAAAATCATCACTCTCATTGTTCACAAAAACAAAACAAAAGAGGGCGTTGATCTTGAATTCCTGAAGAACAATGAGATTTAATCGGTACAAAGTTTCAGCATTTGTGAGGCGTCAGCTTGTGTCCTGTAATCCTGCAAATTACCTCCTGGGATGTTTGTTGGAGGAATAGTGTCCAAAAAAAGGGAATCTGTAATTAACTCAGCTTGTGTTTGTATATTAGTAAAAGTTTCCCTGTGTGCCCTGTGTGCCCTGTGTGCTCGTGTGTTTTTGTGTGTGTGTCCAGGTTCTTCATGACAGGCTACCTGCCTCTAGGCTTTGAATTTGCAGTGGAGCTGACGTACCCAGAGTCAGAGGGAACGTCCTCAGGGCTGCTAAACTGTTCCGCACAGGTACAACCCAACTACCTGCAGAAACATTATACAGAATAGTGTAAAAAAAAAAAAGAAAACAGAAGCACAAACCAGGTTGCTACAGAGATGTGGATCGCAAATGGTTTTTATCCTTAAAGACTGATTTAGCATTAGTTTCAGTCTTCTGGGAGGCCTAGATGTATACATAAAATGGACTGAGAGCTCCAACATGAACACATTTAACAGTAACAGCCTGCAGAGTCACTCAAATGCAGCAGGAGGGTCTGTTGTTTCTTATCAGCTGTAGCCACTGATCCATTAAAGCAGCTTTATATGTGTGTGCTCAAAGATGTGAATGCAAACGCCAGCCTTACCCTAACTATACACAATCTCTACACACAGGTATTTGGGATTATATTTACCATCTGCCAGGGTAAGATCATCGACAACTTCAGCACACTGGCAGGAAACATCTTCTTGTGTGTCTTTCTTCTAATAGGCACAATAATGACAGGTATGACCTTTCTGAGTGTGGTAAACAATGTGCTGACTCATTCCAAGCTGTAGATTTCTAGTCAGAAATACAGAGATGCATTGGCCTTTTCACTTTCTGCTAGTGCTTTTCTGATTTATTGACTAATGCTCGAGATTGTAGATGGTATTCCTTTGTATTTCAAAGAAGGATCAAATGTTATGAGGCATGTGCAATGTTTACAGCATACAGTTAAATTATTTCAAATAATTATCTAAAATGAAACGGACAAAAAAAAAATTGGGATGACTCAAACACTTCTTTCAGGGCTGATGGTAACAATAGTTAAGTTATTTCAACCGACTATCTAAAGAGTGTTCAAATGCCATGTGGGGTAGTAATCTGAATTGAAAGAGTGGAACAGCTGCCCACGCAGCTGTACACACAGTAGCCATGTGCTTTCAGCCATTAGAGGTGAGATTTAATGCCTCAGTCAATACAGAGCTGCTAAAGTGTTTTTGCAAGTCCCATTTAGAGTTTTATGAGCAATGTATAACTTTTGAAAAATGCATTAGCTACTGATTATCTAAATGTTGAGTTCAGAAAAAAACAAGAATTTTAAATTAGGCTTTTCTGCACTCAAAGGTCAACAAGAAGGACTAGCTGTCTTTATAACTTACTCAGTATTTAGACATATGAGTGGACATTGTATTATGGTGGTCATGCCAGTTTAAAAAGCAAAAGGAGGGTTTTTGAAAAAAGTGCTCATTACTTTACAGTTTGCAATTTGCTGTTAATTTTCTCTTACAGTAAGTTCAAAAATGAAGTTAATTTTCAAGCTGTTTATATAATTGTAGTTGACATGAGTTTTGCATTTGTTGCCACAGTTTTTGGAAATATTCAACAAAGTGTTATTATAACTCATGGGAGCTGTTGTTAAGACTGTTCACAGGAGCCACTTGGCGGATAGAGACGATTATTCTATGATGTTGATTCAGACACTATTTTTCCTACATCAGAGACATGTACTGGATATGATTTTAAGGTTTATTGATGTAACTGGGATGACCTGACAATAACATTTCTATTATTTTTTTTCAGTTTTCTCTTAGATTAACAGGTTCTCAGGGTTTACCGCTTTTTTTCTGTTTTCAATTTTCTGCAGGTTTAATTAAGTCGGAACTACGGAGACAAAATGCAAACTTACTCGCCAAAGCAGCTGTAAGTATCAGGATAAGTTGAAGACGTAACGCTTGCTTGTTTGGTTGTGGAGTAATCTAACAATAATAGTGGCAGCTTCAGTGGAAATGTCATTGCTTTAAGAATACAGTTTAACATTTTACAGTAAATGAGTTGGGTAAGTAAAATGAGTGCAAGCAATGATGGCTGCATAAATATTTAATTGCTGATTTCTGAGCCATGTAGCATAACACCTGCAAGAAATTTGACGAGCCAGAATGTCTGCTTGAAACTCATGAATTGTTTGTCTTCCTGTCACAAGTTTGCATGAAAGGCATAAAATCAAAGTCACATGTTCACCTCCTGCAGCTCCATAAATAAGCAGCTCCCTGCTTCCTATTGTTTTGCTTTTACTGCCATCTGCAGTCAGCTTGCATGTATGTGCACTTTCTGCTTAACACGTTATTGTGGGCTGATTTCTGAGATTTGCCCACATAAAGAAATAGTGTAAACACAAATGATGCTTCAAAATGATTTAAAGCGATTAACTTGATAATTATGAGTTTGTCTCCAACTTAATGTTGTTTTGATTCCCCCTACTTTTTATCTGCTCTGTCATGACAGATTTCTTTCTGTTTCTGCATGAGGCTCCAAACTCTGAGGTGAAATTCTTGATAAATGCTCAAAGTAAACTGATATAAATGTTTTGAACAAAACATACAAACAAATTCCTGCATTACTATGGAAAAATATGCATTTTGAAGTGCACTTTTTGCACTTTTTGTTGGATATTTTGACCACACATTCAGAGATATATGCACTCTGACTTTTAGAAATAATACAATTAATTTACTTCTCGAAAATATTAAACAATTCTTTTAAAGGTGGACTGGTTTTTAGATAAATTAGAGCAATTTCACCCCAATCTGGAGCCTCGCACCTCTATAACCGCTGAATGAGAAGTGATGGGTAGCTGTTGTTTTAGGCGGAGAAGCAGATGTCGAGACAAGACTACGGAGCCACAACACTAATCTCCCAGCCGCAGACCCCTCCCTCTCAAGCCTGATCAAAACTTTTCTGTTTAAAAAAAAAAAAATCTCCTCAAATCTTAGCTCAACTCGCAGAAGCACGAAGGTAGGAGCACAGAGCAATCAGCACACACGATGCAAATCACCTGCTGCACACCTTTTCACCCTTCACTGTTAAACCCGCCTCTTCGTCTCTTTGGGTCTCATGATTGACATCCACCTGTTCACACAATCATGAAAATGTGATTTATACTGTTACTTTGCCTCGTGAGTTAAGCTAATTTATATGTGACCTGAGATAATGATTAACCCTATCCAAACTTATACAACAGATAACAGGACTGTGCAGTAATAAACATAGTCACATCAGAGAACACATGATTACCAAGATTATTGCTCCAGAGAATGATGTGATGTACTATATGAAAAGCTGACTGACGTAGACTGAGTTACACAATGGTTTGGATAAAGACATCACATTTCTTACAAACCTGCAGAGTCTCTGTTCCTAACTTTGCAGCTACTTTATAACTTTCAAATTTCATATTGACTTAAACCTTGCATCAAGGTTTTTACAGTGCAGGGGTCTTATACTGGTTTTGGAAAGAATGCAACAGCATCTCTTTCTGTTTTTAACCCACTGTTCACTGCAAATGCTGAGATTTAGGTTGAATAAAAAGCAAACTTATCCTTTAAGATACAGGCTCCAATGCATGAGGAATGTTCTGAGCTGGTTGTGCCACCCTGCCTTTCTCTTTAAAATGCCCTGCTGGCTTTCTGTTGGAATCAAGTCAGGCAACATATTTGTGCAGGTCCTAGTTTCAGTGTTTGACTTTTTCAGAAACAGAGATTTTGAAGGTGTGTGTGATCATCAAACTGGAAAAACTTACCTACCAGCCAGTATTTTTGGTATTTCTACAGATATTTATGGTGCCTTTTTGAAATGTAATCTCCTTGAGATCTTTTGCAGCCATTCGGCTCCATACCATCAAACACACATCTCTATGCTTCAGAGTCAGGACTACCTTTTAACTTCATTAATTTACTATTATGGTATTTACCAGCTTCATGTATAAAAATGAAGCCATCTGATCTGAAACCATATTATATAATTTTTCCCCAATACTCATTACTTTTTCTGTATTCCTTAGAAAATTTTGATCTGCAGTTTTGTGCAGAAGAGCAATATTTTTGTTCTTATTTAAAACAGTCCACAGAAGTTGATATGGAAATGTTAATATGAGGCATATTTTCTTCCTCTAGTTCCTGTTTTAGTACTTGTTGGTGAAGTTCTTGATTCTTGAAGTTCTATTCGGTATTCTCTGAACAACACAATCCAGTGAACCACCCTATGTTTTCACCGGAGTCAAACAGAATGTCAACAGCTTCTTTTTCTGGCTTCTAGAGAATGGTTCACTATTTGATGTTGTTGTGGATTGCTGATGATATATTTTATCATTCAAGACAATGTTGTCAGAAAATCTGGATTTTAAGACTTGCTTTTTGCTATTACCTACGTAGATCTTTTTTTTCCTCTTTTTTTTCTGTATGTTTGTGTTTTCCTGAGTCCTCCAGCTTCCTTTTTGTAGTGTAAACCAATTAATATATTTGGTCAGTTCAACATGGTCAAGGCCCATGTTCATGGTCAGCATTGTCATTTTTACTGATTGGCTCCTACAGGGGTTGCATTCACTTGGGCAGAGAAAAACAAAGAACTGAACCTTACGTACAATCTGTGATATTCAACATTGACTCCATATTTATTCAATCTGTGATGAAGCAATTGATCTTTGATGTTTTTGTACAGAATATGTGCATGGATACGCCCACATATATTTAAAATGTATTATTTGTGTTACATTTGCTTAGTACATAAGCTGTTTTTCTGCCAAGTCCATAAAACCACTCTTTTATCAATAGGAACCTTCTGAATGCCAGAGCGGAAACCTGGAAGCACCTTCTGTCATCAAAGAAGCCCAGTTGTAGACACCTACAAAGAAATACGACTTTTAACTCAATTTCCCTTCTAAGAAGAGTTAAGCGGTGCAATGTGATGTAATTGAATAAGATTCATTGATCATGAATGTTTCCTGATGTTTAAATGAAGTGATTTCACAAAATCTGCAAGACAAATCTAAGAAACAATTGTGCCTTGACAGTTTGTATTTTTCAAAGCACAATTACTTCTGTTAGATATTTACAAAAATAATTATCCTCCCATAATGAGTGGATAATCTCTTAGGATCAACAGTGGTTCATGTAAATACAGTGTAAATGTTTTTATGATTATATTTGGTAGAAGATTGGGAAGGAATTTCCCAATCTAAAGCAGCTTGCAGTGAGGGAAACTTTGAGAAAAAGTTCAGGAACTCTAGTTTTGTAGTTGTGTTTGTAAGACATTTCATGTTTATTTGTTTAACATGAAATAAAACTACTTTGTCAAATTTCTTTTTATCATTTCGATGCCTTAAACACCTACACTATGTATGCAATTTTTAAGGCAGTTCTAGTTGTAAAAGTCTTCCTCAAGGTCCAGCACACCCAGTACAAGTCTCAAGATTTAGCATATCTGCACAGCACTGTCATTCTGTTATCAGTATACAGATGGCAGTGATTACAACATGGGACATGTTTAGAGATAAATGCAGCACAAAGAAGCTCCATAGCCACTGCATGAAGTCATGGTTGAAGTGTTGATGGGAAGATGAAGTAGTCTGCAGGAGTTATTGGTAATTAAATTGTTCCAAAATGAACAAATAAAGCAGCAAACACAATTTTGGAAGATGTTCAATCAAGCTAGATAACGTTTGAGGAGAAACAACGAAACAAAACAAGGTTTGCTATGATGAAAGAAACCATCTTTTCTATCATTCTAAATACAGGTCTGTCTCAGAAAATTAGAATATTGTGATAAAGTTCTTTATTTCCTGTAATGCAATTAAAAAACATGAAATGTCATACATTGTGTATTCATTACAAATCAACTGAAAT